>CAUYRT010017332.1:0-38497 GCA_963574885.1 Lepilemur ruficaudatus | reverse complement strand
ATTGGGGGAAAACTACAAAGCATTTACAGTACAATGTTTACAGTCACAATTTATAGTGAGCTGATTTCCCAAAATATATTACCACTCAAGTTGACTTATCTTGTTACATTCAAAAATCTACTTTGTCAAAGTAGTCCATAGAGTACATACATAGTGCTCCAACTGTATCTACGTACAACCAACACTCCATTTTAAGTGTACAATTAAATGATTTTCAATGAATTTACCAAGGTGTACAATTTTTAACATTTATGTCAATATCTATGTAATCTTTTTAGAATGTGTGTTTTATGTACAAAAATTTGAGCATATTTTTCTGTTTTATATCTTGCTTTATTTAATAACATGTCATATTATCCATGTTGTTAATTTATCGCAGTCTACCTTCAAATATATTACTTTACATATAAGAGCCTGACAGCAGTATTGTTCCACTTTCTTCCTCCCATCTATGTGAAATTGGTGTCATGCATTTTATTTTTGCATATATTATAGACCCCACAGTTCATTGTTACTGTTTTTACTTCGGACCATCAATTATTTCTTATGTTTACCTTCATTTCCGCCATTTCTAGAGCCCTTCATTTCTTTGTGAAGGTCTAAGCATCTGCTTGGTATCATATTCCTACTGTCTGAAGAACTTCCTTTGACATTTTTTGTATTGCAAGTGTGTTGATAATGAATTCTCTCAGCTTTTTTTTGTTTGTTTGTTTTAAAAGGTCTTTATTTCTCTTTGATTTTTTAGAGGTATTTTCACTGGGTATAGAATTCTCATTTGATAGTTGTTTGTTTGTTTTCAACATTTAAAGATGTCATTTCTTTGTTTTCTGGATTGCATAATTTCTGATGAGTAGTCTACTATACTTATTATCCTTGTTCTCTATATGAAATATATTTTCCCCCCTCTGGCTACCATCAAGTTTTTGGGGGTTTTTTGGTTTTGTTTTTTTGCCTTTCATTTTCAAGCAGTTTGATGTGTCTATTTGTGGAATTTGTTTATTGTTTATCTTGCTTTGTGTCCCCTGAGCTTTCTGGATTTGTGGCTTTATGTCTTTCATTATTTCAAGAAAATTCTTGACCATTATCTCTTCAAATATTTCTTCTGTCCTTTTCTGTCTCTTCTCCTTTTGCAACTCTGATCAACTGTTTCATATTGTCCCACAGCTCCTGGGTGCTCTGTACTTTCTTTTCCACTCTTTTTATCCTTTTCTTTATGTTTTTAGCTTAGGTAATTTATACTGGCATATCTTGAAGTTCAGTGAATCTTTCCTGAACTGTATGAAGTCTACTGATGAGCCCAACACAGGAATTCATTTCTAATATTGTGGTTTTTCTTATCAGATGTTTCCATCTGACTTTCTTAGAAATTCCATGTCCTTGCTGAAATCCCCTGTCTTTCATGCATGTTGTTCATTTGTTCCCACTAGATCGAATGCTGGATATTGTGTGTAGAATAGAGAGACTGAATTAAATAGTGTTTTTTTGCTTGGAAACAGGCTTACTTTTCTTCTGTGCTACAAATGTGAGAGAGGTGGAGCACATTTAGCCAGGAGTTGAGCTGAACTTACATTTTGTTTCAGGCTTTAAATTCCTCTAAAGGAGAACTGTCATTGCTTTGTGCTTAGGTGGAGGCTGGGGAGTCAGAAAATTTTGCTTAGTGTTGGTGCTCCACCCTCAGCTTTCCCTGCACACCTGCAGCACAAAGGAGGTCTCTCACCATCCTCCTGCCTCACCTCTATGATTACAGAGTTGAAGGCTCTTCATATAAACTGCCAAATTGTATCCTAGCAAGCATGTCCAAATTTACGTTTCCCTAGCAGCAAATGAGGGTTCTCCTACACAAGACTTTGTGTCTCTGGTATCAGTGGGTTGTTTTGATATGTTGGGATTCCCTAATTCTGTTGCTTGCTTGAACAGCAGAAATGCAGCACCTGGCCTTGTGCATAGTAGGGCCTAATACATTTTTAGTGATCAACTGAGCAATCAAAATCTAAATAGTCCATTGAATGCTCCTAAGGTAGCACTTGAATTTTGATGTGTTCCTAGTTGGCAGGAGCAGCCACTACGTGATTCAGGAATTAAAAATTTTGCATTTTAGTTGGAAGCTTCATTTGACAGAGACGAAAAGCAATAGTCTTTAGACAGAGGCATTCTGATCCCTGCTTGAAAAATACCACAGCCCGAGGGTCTGGAAACCTGGATTCTCATCCCAATTCTGCCTCTAATTAGCTGTTTCTTAATCTACAAATTACCAGTTTTATGCCTCACTTTCTTTCTCAAACGGGGTTAATGATATTTATCCTATTTCACTAGATTGTTGTGAGGGTAAAATGAAATTACGGGAGTGTAAGCCCTTTAGAAGACTGTTTAAATGGTATAAAAATATAAAGTATTCCTCTAGGAAGGGTCAGACAGGTGTAAAAATGTGAGAGTTAGAAATTCAAGGCACCTCCCTGACATCTACACATCCACAATACGAGAGAGTACATGAATATGGAGGAGAACAAAATTAGAAATAGACTTCTTCCCCTCGCTAAAATTAGCCTGTTGGTGGTGAAGGTTAATTAAGTCTTTCTCAACCAGCAAGGGTACGTGTTTAAAGGGAAAGCATGCGAGCCCTTACGCTGGGAAGTGATGAAGTCTGTGTGTCACATCCCACCTGGGGCTCAGCGAGCGCTGCTGCCGCACTGTTTCCTGTGTCCCTAACCTGACCCTCTCCCTGCTGTCTCAGGCCAGAGTCCGCTCCTTGTGCTGTCTGGGTCATTAGAATAACGCGTACTTGCTCTCAGAAAACAGAGACAACCAAGACAAACGTAAAAGTCACCACGAAGTGCATTTCCTTCTGTCAGCGTTCACTCACACTGAGTACTCCACACGGAGGAAGACCAAGGCACACACAATGCACAGCACATAGTTTCATTTCCTCTTGTATAACCTTTTTACGCACAGTTGAAACCTTCAGCTGCAAGCTGCTAGGTCTAGAGGAGGGATCAGGAAATGGACTTCTGCAGGCCAAATCCAGCCCACTGTCTGTTTTTGGAAATAAAGTTTTATTAGAGCACAACCACTCCTGTTTCTTTACATACTCTGTGTCGCTATGGCTGCTTTTGTGCCACGATGGCAGAACAGAGTACATGCTACATAGACCGTATGCCCTGCAAGGCAGAAAATATTGGCTATCTCACCCTTTGTGGAAAAAGTTTGCCTACCCCTGGTCTATAGCGATGGCATTAGCCCTGTTTACTCCCTACCAGCGATACTAAGACAGATTTGTTTTACTCGGGTCTCTTCTTTCATTTAAGATTTATATTTTAGCATCTAAGAATAATGAGGTAGACTGTACAGCCTCTTCATTTGTGGGAGAATGTACAATCATTAAGAGCATCTAACCAGAAAAGTTTACAGAAAACTTACAGTTTAACTTACAGTTTCTTAAACTTTAAGAAAACTTAAAGTTTACAGTTTACAGGGGGAAAAAGACATGTACAAAAATACTCCTATGAGGATATAATCAGTCCAACCCAGATTGTGGAAAAGTCTACATAATAAATTACGATTTTTTTTTCCAATAAGTAAATGAATATGGAAAGGAAAAGTGGGGTAAGGGAGATTAAAAGAAACTTACGGGACTTTTCAACCAAATGCAGTATGTGGACCTTCTAATTTGAACAGACCAACTGAGACAGTTGGAGATAATGGGAGAATTTGAATATGGATGAGGTCTTGAGTGCTCTGAAGGAATTATTTTTACTTTCTTAGTTATGATAATGGCATTGTGATTTTTTTCCAAAACATCCTTATCTGTTTGAGATAATTAAATTGCACTATTTATGGGTGAAATAATGTGATGTCTGGGATTTTCATTTTCCTCTTCTTAAGCTCCTTTAGCAAGACAAAAACAGTAAGTGGTATAGAAAAAATAATAATTGGCAAAAGGTTGATACTGAACCAAGGTAAGGAGTACCTGAAGTTCATTACGCTTTTTCTCAAACTTTGCATATGTGGGAATTTTTTATAATAGGTATTTTTTTAAATCATACATTTAAGGTAGGGGGTGGTAGGAGAAAAAATATTTTTTAAAAAAGGAAAAAATTAAAATTATGTATTTAAGGGTTTAAATGTTTGAGTTAAATGTTTGAGTACACAGTTCTATGTAAAAAAAAAAAAAAGTTGAATCCTGGTTGCGCCCGCTGTTTTTTGCATTTGTTAAATGGGGATTGTCATTCACATATACGGCATTATGAGGATTATAAAACTTAAATGAGATAGTAAAGAGTTTCGCACAGTCCCTGACATGTAGGGAGTGATCAATACTTGGTAGCTACTATATTGTATCTGTTAACAAATGATAAATATATAATCCCTGTGAGCCTAGTTCATTTATGATATAATTGACCCTTTGTCACTAACAGACTCACATTGCTGCTACACAAGAATAAGAAACAAAAATAGGAAATTTTTTTCAATATATGCATACATATCCTTGACAGTCTGGAAACAATCATAGCACCTGTAAGATGTGTGGGGAAAATCACCATGGGAGCTCACCATCGAAACCAAGGAGAACACGATTACAATTTCAGATTGTCCTAATAACCTGCCTGTTCTATGAGAGCAATTTTAAAACAAAAATCATAGTTTTCTATGAGTTTGCTAACAAATGCCTGTAAATACATTCAAGCACAGAGGCAGTCACGTGGCTGTTACAGAACTGACAGATTTCCCCAGTTTGAGTTGCTGTCATCTCTCCTTGACAACCTGATGCCCCTACTGGACTTGGGGAAGGCTTTGAGCCACATGACACTCCTTGATCTCAGTCTGGACTGAGTTAATCAGCCACTTGTTAGTCAACCACTCATTAGCCAATGTGTATTACACAAATTTGCAGGAAAACACATTGACTTAAAGATGCAGGATTTGGGGGCAAAAAATCATTTCATCCATCAATCGTCTCAAGTGATTAAAATAAATAAACTTGGACCCTGCCCCACAGCTTGTCCCCCTTAAAATTAATCCCTTTTTTGAGTCTTCTTCTGAAGAAAATTACTATCAGAGAGAAACACTGGGAAGCATACTGTTCATAAAGGATGTTTAGGAAAAAGACAAACAAGGGTGTATGGGGGGAAGTTTAGGAAGCAATGCTTTGGTTAAACCAAGGATGCTAAAACGTTTTTTTTCTTTTCTTTCACAGAATGACATCACTCCTTTACATGTTGCATCAAAAAGAGGAAATGCAAATATGGTGAAACTATTGCTTGATCGAGGAGCTAAAATCGATGCCAAAACCAGGGTAAGAATATAACTTGCATATATGCTTATACTTATTTTCAAAAAGTAGGGATACTTCCCCGAATACCTTTGCACTGGTTCAACAATGGCTTTATTTTTGTTTCATTTATTGTAGTCTCTTGGAAAATGCCTGCTACATTTATTATTCTTAAGAGGAGCTGGGCATGCTGGTGTATACCTGTAGTCCCAGACACTCAGCAGGCTAAGGCAGGATGATCACTTGAGCCCAGGAGTTTGGGGATATAGGGTGCTATGATTGCACCTGTGAATAGCCACTGCACTCCAGCCTGGGCAACACAGTGAGACCCCATCTCTAAAAAAAAAAAAGAGATGACCATATATATATATTTTTAAGCTATTGTCCAGGCCGTGAATATATATATATATTTTTTTAATACATGTTTAAATAGTACTGGATTTAATTATAAAAACAAGGTCTAAGATCTAGAGTTTTCATTGAGTTAAACTCTGCAAACTGAGCTATTCAGTCAGTTTGATACTACAACCAACAGTTATTCTACTTAAAAACAAATCTGTCTCCCCTTGTGCATTGCTGGTAGGAATGAAAAATGGTATGGAGGTTGCTCAAAAAAATAAAAATAGTACTATATGATTCAACAATCTCACTTCCAAAGGAATTGAAATCAATGTATTGAAGAAATATCTGAACTTCCATATTGATTGCAGCATTATTCACAGCAGCCAAGATGAGGAAACAGCCCAAATGTCCATCAACAAATGAATAAATTAAAATATGTGGTATATACATACAACGGAATATTATTCAGCCTTGAAAAAGAAGGAAATCTTGTCACATACGACCACATGGATGAATCTTGAGGACATTATGCTGAGTGAAATAAGCCAGTCACAAAAGCACAAGTACCATATGATTCCACTTACATGAGCTGTCTAGAGTAGTGAAAATCATGAGCAGAAAGTAGAATGGTGGTTGCCAGTGGCTAGAGGAAGGGGAAAGGGGGAGTTGTTATTTGGATATAGAGTTTCAGTTTTGCAAGATGAAAAAATTCTAGAGATTTGTTATACAACAGTGTGAATACAGTTAACACTACTGAAGTATACGCTTAAAAATGGTTGTGAGGGTAAAATTTATGTATATTTTACCACAATGAATTTTTTTAAATTAAACCCCACAGATCTACTTAGCTAGGAGTTTATGGCGTGTTGCTTATCTGGTGTGATGCGTTGTGGGTAGGAAAAAGAATTGAGACTTCAAATCTAGTTTGAATCCAGATTCTGCACGTAGCTAATTGACTTAGGTGGGCTATTTAACCTTTCTGCTTATAATTTCTCTATCTGAAAACAAGGAAAATTAATGGCCGCCTTGTAGGATTATTGCCGTGATCAAGATAATGTTTGGAAACTGTGCCAGTGTAAAGTCGGCCAGAAATAAACGCCAGCCAGTGATAGTATATCTCAGAGCCCCAATTAGTATTAAACTTCTAACCAAGGATTTTCTTTTTTGACATTTCATGTGTGCGTTATGAGGTCTGAGGAAGAGCCAGACTAATAAAGAGGTGGTATCACCATAAACATCCACCTGTCTGAGGGCTTTAGGTAATTTCCCTGTCTTGTGATTGTACCTCCTACAATCCTGTGCTTCCTCCTTCCAAGAATTCTCATCTCCATATTTCTAAAACTAGCCTAGTGACTTCAAATTGATTTCTGTAGTGCTTTGATTTACTGCTTCATTTATTATTCATTGCATTTATTGACTCAATAAATGATTATTGAGTGTCTACTATGGGGCAGCTATAGCAGGTGAAAGAGCAAGATAAGATGACACCTTCCCTGCCCTCATGAAGCAGGTGGGCTAGTTTGTCTTCTGTACTCTGACCCTAAGACAGTGCAGCCATAGAGATTCAGCAGGAGACCCAGATTTTTTTTTTCTTGATGACTACTGAACCTGAAAACTGTGTATGTACCTTAAAAGAAACAAGCTTTCTAGAGAATAGAAGTGAAGGAAGATGAAGGCTGACCCCAAAGCACTGTCTGGCTGGGGAGGTTAGTTGAATAGAGGTCCTATTGAACTTACTTTGCACCATTCCAGTAAGAAGCAAGTATGCTAGAACCATTGCTTTAAATGGCAGGGCCTTCTGCTCAGCATAGGCTAAAGAGGTTGTAAGGAATAAAAAGTAGAGATCCATTGCTTACTTCATTATCTTGTGGAGACAAGGGATCGTTTGTAAATAGAGGGAATCTTTGCGAAGGGAAATGAGAGTTATGAAGCCAAGTGCAGAAGACAAGCTTGAAGAGATGCCTAGATATCCAGCTGGGGTTTTAGTTTGCATGTGGATTGCAAATGACCTTATTTCTCCTTCTCTTGACATAGTCTTCAGTCACTAGAACAGCAAAATTACTTGTAGGCTGGGTGCCATGGTTCACGCCTGTAATCCCAGCACTTTGGCAGGCCAAGGCAGCAAGATCGCTTGAGGCCAGGAGTTCGAGACCAGCCTGGATAACATAGCAAGACTTTGTCTCTACCAAAAAAAAAAGACAGCCAGGCGTGGTGGCGCACACCTGTAGTTCCAGCTACTCAAGAGGCTGAGGCAGGAGGATCACTTGAGTCCAGAAGGTCAAGGTTCCAGTGAGTTATGATGGGGCCACTGCACTCCAGCCCTGGTGACAGAGTGAGACCCTATCTCTAAAAAATTACTTGTCAGTCATTTGGCATCATTTATCACACTTAACGTGCTTTCTTTGGCATAGTGGGAAAAGGAAAGGGTACATAGGAAGTTCAGGTCCCATCTTTAGGGGGTATATAGTATCACGGGGTGGGCCAGGAGAAAACACACAAATTCTTTGGGATAAAGTATTAAAGATAGGAAATAACGTACATAGGCAAAATCTGGTACGCAGCTTGCTTTCTGTGCCACTTTGCCTGCCTGTTCCGAGGCTTGCATTATTTTCAGCCCCTATGTAGACTCCTTTTTACCTTCCGTTCAGTTTTGACTCGGATTGACTTTTCTCCCACGCTGTGTGAATGTGAAGGAAAGACGTGGAGAACCAGAGAACAGAAAAGGCTTCCATTCTTCTGCTGTCGTCCTGGATGGAGTGGGTTGGGGGAAGGGTGTCAATTGTGCATAGACTAAATTCCTGGCAGGCTGAATGGAAGAAATCATAGTACATTCCCAAAATATGTAAACTGTGTCATGTTCTCCTCATCAAAGCTTCCCTTCTCTCTTGCTGAAATGATGAAGTAGTGATTGGGTGTGTGGGTGGAAGGGAGGGAGCTGTCTAAAATGTCAGAAAGCCAGAGGGACAAGCCTAAAAACAAGAAAGTAGAATGACAGGTTTTAACTACCCAATCCCATAGCACTTGAGAAAAAGATATTGTTATCTACCCATCTATCTCGTACCAAGTCTTTATTGTTGTGACTGCCTTGTTTGCATCCAACAAATCTGACCTGTTGCACGCCAGTCCCCACGTTTAGAGACAGGAGAACATCTCCAAGGCTAGCATTGTAAAGGATCTCTTCCTTATTGTTCTGTGCCCTACATGGGCTGCTGACTTAGTAGAAGATTCACTTTCAAAGAAGACTCTTGGAGCTCTTTCATTCAAGGAAGTAAACTTGAGTTGAGTCCAGAGTAATTTAGGTAATATCTGAGTGAGATCCTATCAGCTGGAAAAGCAGAATGAGAGTGAATTCAATTTTACTCTAGTGCCCGATCTCCAGTCTTACGTGTGCCTGGCAAATGGTAGATTGTGCCCTGAGCAAAGTTCACCCTTTTGAATCTTTTCCTTCTCAGTACAGATAGGGAGTTGTTCCCCATGATCTCACCATCTCAGCTGGAAGGGCACTGGATAGTGTAACTTTTAAGAATAATTAGTTACTGTAAAAGTCAAGATGATTGTACATGAATCTTCCTGGAGAAGTTTAGCTAAGATCTGATGAATCACAGAGGCCTCATGTTTCTATTTAGCTCATTTCAACAAAGGCTTTCCTATTTCCCCAGCCCCATAATGCTGACTACTTTCAACTGGCTTGTCAACTCACGCTCCTATGGATAGCCAAGTGTTAAGTATATAGAGTATCACTGTAATAATGGTGGGAAATGTGCTAAAATATGAACACCTATCCAAGCAAACTTTTCAGTCTGGTCTACAGGCAGCATTCTAATTTTAAAATGATTTAGGAAGTTTGTTTATTTTTTCAACAAGATCGTAATGGCCTTGTTTCTTTATAGACTAAAATGCTTTGCTAAGATTTCTTTCCACTGAATTCTTGCTCTCTTCAAAGCCAGAATGAATATTTGGCACATGCTGAAGGAAGATACTTTGCAGTAGATGGTCTCTTGTCATTTCCATTTTCCTTTGCATCAATTCACAGCCCAATTAGAGACTCAGTGTGGACCCTAAATCAGAACCTTTTAGGACTTGAGTTCTCTGCTTTTCACTGACTCCTCTCCATCTAAGAATAAAGGCAGCTGTGCTTGTATTTAGTGCTTTAGAGAAGATGCAGAGTTCCAGGTAGAGTCAGTAATAGCAACACTGATTCCCAGAATGCTACTCTAACCACACCCCTCCCAACTTCCAGCCTTCCTCGCAAGATGCCACTGCTCCCACCCTCATAGAATCCTATTGCTGATACATCACATGCAAAGCTATACCTTGACACTAAGATGCACATATTCATCTTAGTATCTGTAGCACTTAGCTTCACTCCTTGGCACATACTAAATGCTCAATAATTATTTGTTAAGTATATTGAAATAAGATACACTCCACTCCTTAATGTTATATTTGTTAAAAAGTCTTAACTTACTTGACTTTATACTGGTCTTGTGGTAATATAATTTTTCTCCCTGAAGTTAATGTCATCCAAGTCATTTATAAAAATAAAGAGGTATTTATATTTATGCACAGGTAGATGAAGGGTTTTCAAAATACTTCCAATCTGTCAATTGTTAAATTCTTACTATCTGGGAAAGTGTCAAGGGCACTTGGATGGTCTATCATTTTAGCCTATGTTTTCCCAGAAATGTAACTGGTTCTGTTTCTCAGGTTAAATACTAAGAAAAAAGAAATATTAACATTGACTTTTGCTTTTCATTATATTTCCAGAAGTGTGATTGCCTTGGTTAAAAATGTTAATAAATCCTTGAAGAAAATAGTAGATATTTCAAAGTCATAAAGTAGTCTCTCTCAAAGAGAAAATTCCAAAACAATACTTTTTCCTTGGAGTTCTAAGACAGGCATGTTAACAAGAACGTTTGAAATAATGCAAAACACTGGGTTTCTATATTAGTTGAGAGTAACTTGAAAATATTTCTTCATGTTATACAAAAATATATTGATTTTTTTTTCATTTTTATGTCACAGATATTACAGGTTAATTGGTCTGATTAAAAGAAGGACAAGTAATCATGAAATATTCTTAGCTTTCAAAACGTGAGGCATTCTCTTTGGAGGAAAAAAATGAGTTTTTGCAGTTGCAAAGAGTTCTGAAAGAATGGAGGGAGCACATTTTATTTTATTTTATTTTTCCCCCTCTCCTAATGATTTTATATTATACTAGAAGCCTCATTTTCTTTGCCAAATTGTAGGTATAAAAGTAAATGTCATTTGCCTGTTTCTCTTAAAGAATCTACAAAGCAGGCTCAGGACAGTTGATTGCTGTGTGATACCAAGTGTTGGTGGTCAGAAAGTATCTACTTTTTCCCCTATTTTTTCTTGATATATGTTGGTAATACAATTTCTTTTAAATAGCTTGATATCTATTAGGCACACAAGTACTCTATGGTTAGCAACTATAAGCAACTTTAATTTCCTCCTTTCTCAAAGGAATGATTAAGTAAATAAATAAATTATTGTTTTTTTAAATTGTGAATATTTGAATTTTTTAAACATGTAACATATAAGAACTATTTGAAAATTACCTTTGCATATTTGAAATCATATATAATAGGTAACTCAGTATCCACAAACTGAAAAGTCAAGAATTCTTTACGTATTCGTAGAAGGAATATTCACAAAGTGGTATATGATAGAAGCAAATACCAACTATGATGGTGTAGTATGTACAGGCCACATGTTTTATTTGTACTCAAATGTATGGCTTCAAGTAATAATGGAGTAGCTTGCATTGGACTAAGCCTTCTGCTAATAAAATCATAAACTCTGGACAAAACCAAGCTGCTACAAGTTCCAGACTCTATAACATAGCATTCACAATATCCAGTATACAACTTAAAAATTACTAAACAAAGTCAACTGGACAATGTGACCTATAGTCAAAAGAAAAGTTAGATAATAGAAACAGATCCAGAGATGACTCAGCTGTTGGAATTAGCAAAATTTAAAATAACCATGATAATTATATTAATCTATAGGAAAAGATAGGTATAATGGGTGAAGAAAGGATGAATTTCAGGAGAAATAAGGAAACTATTTTTTTTAAAGAACCAGATAGAAATCCTAGAATTGAAAAACACAATATCTGAAATATAAAAAATTCATCAGATGGGATGAACAGCAGATGGAATACAAAGGAAGAAAAAAATGGTGGATTTGAACACAAGTCATAGAAATCATCTATAGTGGAGCACAGAGAGTAAAAAAAAAAAGATTAAAAATCAAATACACCATGTCAGAAACCTGGGGAATAACAAGTTGACTAAATCCATACAATGGAGTCTAAGGAACAAAGGAGGAGTAAAATGGAGCATAAACTGTTAATATTTATTTCCAAATTGGATCATATAAACTGCAGTCTCCTGATCAAGGAACCTTAGCATGCCCCACAAAAAGGATTAAATACAAAGAAAACCACACAGAGGCACATCATACTGAAACTGCTAAAAAGCAAAAATAGAAAACAATTTCAAGCAGCCAGAAAGAAAGACATATCACGAATGAGAAAGCAACCATGCAAGTGTGATCTGACTACGTATCAGAAACACTAGAGGCCAAAGACAATGGAACATCTTTAAAGTACTAAATTAAAAATATCTGTCAATCTAGAATTTATATCTAGTAAAAAAAATCTGCATAGTAAAAGCGAAATAGAGAGTTTCAGATAAGCAAAAGCCAACGCAATTTTGTTACCATCAGGCCCATACTGGCTAAAATACTAAAGGAATTTCTTCCATCTAAGGAAAAATGATACCAGGTGAAAATTTGAATCTAAAATAAAAGAAAAAAAAAAGAATTAGAAGTAATAAATATGTTGATACTATTAAAGTTTATTTTCGTTTTGTTGAGTTATTTAAAAATCAATTGTTTAAAAAAATCAATCTATTGCGAGGTTTCTAATATACGTGTCAATAAAATATATAGCACAAAAGATAAAACTGAACGTGTAAATAGAATCATAATATTGCATAATTCTCATATATGAAGTGATATACTAATTCAGTATGTAATATATGTTATATTAATATCATTACTATATAATAGTATAATGAATAATGTAACATTGTTTAGACTGTAACAAGTTAAAGATACATATTGTCATTCTTAGGACAATTGCCTCCTGAAAACAGATTTAGCTAAAATGCCAGAGGAGGAGATAGTCAGTGATAAGTATGATGATCCCATAACCAGAACACTAAATAATACTCAACCCCAGGGAAGACGAGAAAGGAGGGACAAGGAACACAAAGAACAGAGTGGAAAAATACAACACAGGTAGCATAAGGGTGTGTTGTAGTCTCAGAAAGAAGGCTGTAGTTTTCCAAGCAGAGAGAACACAGAAGGATTTTACCTTATTTTAGTTTAATTTTCACAAAATGAGGATACACTCAGAATTTTAAGTGAAAATATCAATACAAGAATACCTTTGCCATTAGACTATAATTGGGGCCCTTCAGTGCTATCATCATAACTCTCTTCTGAGCACTGGCTGCGTTTTCTTTCATTGTTTTCAGTTTCTAATTAAATATTATTACATTCTGTTTCACAACCGTGACATACCTGCAGAGTTCTCCCTGCTTGACTTCCTTTTTCTCCTCTCGAGCGAATTTTTGCTTAGGAAAAAGAAAGAAAGGGACCTAGAGGACACAAGTCACAGTAAATATGTCTCTCTTGAAAATATTTGCCAAGTCATGAATTTGCGCCACTGCATTATTGACTTTGAGCAAATTCAACCTGTTAAGGACATAATCTGGGTTCATATTCCCAGGTGTGATGCCTTTGTCCTGCTTCATGCTTTTCAGAAAAAAAATCAGACCGGAAAATAAGCCTTTTTGACCTTCGTGTGTACAAGGTTTTGCTCTTAGGCTAACATAAGAGAGCATTCTGTCCAGCCAGTGACGTGCAGTCCCCACTTCACTAATAAGATTACTGTCACTGAAATGAAATATGAGATCTGGACTAGCCAGTTTGTGTTGCTTCAGAAGGCTGCCTGAGGGAAACTTGTTCATTATGTGAGTGCTTTAACAGTCAAGGGAATTGGAAAAAACATTACTAACCCCATACAATTTCATTTCCCTCCCATAATGTTACGATGGCAACTCAGCATCCCCCTTTCCTTCTCTCCTGTCCGACCACATGTGTTGCCTTTCTTGAGGCAGCCTCCCTCGATCCCCCAAAATTGCCTTTGCCTGGCATTTTTCAACTGGAAGTCAACACGGTTGTATGCAGTTGAAAAACTGCTGTTTTGGTCCAGGACCCATTCTAAGTGACACTACACATAAATTGTACATTTCTAGGGGTTTTAAGCAAGTAAAAATCCTTATTTTGCATTGAAAAAAAGCATTGCTCTAATTTTAGGGAAAGGAGTAAACCAGTTCGCTGCTATGTTGCAAAGCATAGTATCAATAATAGCTCTCTTATTAGGCTTCTAGAATTCTGAGTTAGAAAAAGGAAAAGTCATAGTTAGAGCAAATTCTGAGAGCTAAGAGACTTGGTCACATTCTTAAAATCTAATCCCAATTCATAAGTCATTTGAGAATTTTATTGAGAATTTTATTTTTCTGGGAAAATAAGACATTTTAATAGTGCTTCTGAAGTAGACAAAATGAGTCTACTCATAAAAAGGATGACAAGGAAAGGAATTTTTAACCAACTAACTAGAAAACGTTTTTAAAAGACTAGCCATTCATTCACTCACTCCATTCATTCATTTACTTAGTAGGCTTTTTTTAAGCAACTTTCATGGACGTAGTACGGAGTTACCGCCTCTGTGAGATTCACTTAACCCTCCAGCTGTTAACCTTGTCCTCAGAGATAAACTAGTGTTAAAGAAAATATTCTTTGTGACACTTGTAAAAGGACAGTAAGGCAGCATTTTTCCAAGGGACACTACTACATTGGAGTTTTGTAGTAGAGAGACGTGGCTCAACTCTGAACACAGTAAGGAAAGGTGGGAGTTTACAGCCACAGAGCAAGGTGAGGGTGAGTGGGTGGAAAATCGCTAAGAGGAAACATTGTGGGTAAGAGGCATTCCGGCTAAACTGACTTGACAGGATTATTGTGGAAGGTATCATGGAAGGTGATAAGATATGGAGGGTGAGAGATAAACAATTTAATCAGATTATCAGATTCTTGCTAAGCAGAGACTAACATATGCGAAGCCCCAAAATTCAGGACCTAGATGAGAAGAGGATTCAGAGAAGCCTATGAGAGTGAGGTCAAGAAAGAGAATCTTTGTCACTTTGTTGAAATGACAATGCATGCCCACAAATAACTAAAATACTAGATAAAAAGTTACAGGTCCCCCAAAAGAGGTACGGAAAATAAGACATAAGTCTGGAAGGTAGAAAGGTTACATTTAGTTTGGGGAAAAGCTTCGAAGGAGCACTGTAGTGTAACACAGTCGGGGTTTGGATCTTGGAGAAAGTGGATGAGGAACCCCCAGGCACGCGAAGTGGCGTGGGCAAGGCGGAGAAACAAGAAAATGATAGACGCTTCCCAGAAGCTGCAGAGAGTTTATTAACTGGAGTAGAAGTGAAGGGAATAGGACAAGGCCGACCTGAACCGCATGCAGCAGGGTTCAACTGTGAACGCTAACCCGAAGAATTTAGATTTGGCCGAGAAGTGGATGACAGCTACGGAAGGTCTTTTGGAACAGAGGGTACCGTATGTGCTTCAGGAAAGTCAGTGATGAGCCACACCAGCTTCAGAGCCAGAAAAGTTAGTTCAAAATTTAAATTTTTTTGCCCCAAAATAGGTATGAAGTACAGTCAATGCCTGCTAATTTTCTTCTTTTCTTTTTTCTTTTTTTTTTTTTAACTGAATTAAATGTGAATCGTTCAATGGCAGATACTTTCCAGTCCCACTGTGGATCAGACTCTGTAAAAACTGTGATGCTAATTAAAGATCTTACATTAACTCTCGGCACCAGTTTTCCACTGACCTGTCACTGTCCCAGCAGCCGGGCCAGCGCTGCCTGTGCAGTAGTGACATCTTGTGCGGCTTCCTGATGAGGGATCCCTCCTGCCGGGATTTTGGCTCTTTGAAGAGCCACACGCCTTTGGAAAGTGCCAGTGTGAATTTGTAGAGGATCCAAAGGAGACAGACACTTGAAATTAGTGCTAAAAATACTGCAAGTTCTCGAGAACCACAGCTGAGAAAGCTGTGCTTCTGGTAGCTCTTTGCAGTTCAGCCAGAACTGATGAGTTTTACCTTGGAGAAACTAGCTGACTTCCTCTTTGAAGCAAGGTGATTAAAGGAACGATGGCTGGAATAATAACACTTCACAGCTCTTTCACTGGTGAAAAATGTCACCTTTCTGTACTGAGTCTTTATATTCCATGTGTGTTTAATAAACACCAGAAATGAGACATAGTATAGCTTCAGAATATAGCTAAAAGAAGACTAAGACTGACTGAAAGTTTGAACATAGGGGTTCTGTCTTAATAACCCCTCCCGAGACATCCCATAATTGTCTTCTATAGTCAGCTCTCATAGTTCTAGCCTAGTTCTGAGTTTGTCGTGTACAGCCTTGGATAAGTAATTTCACCTCTTTGAACCTTAGAGTCTCCATTTATACAATGAAGGTCATTCTGAGGATAAAATGATATGATGTCTTGGATTTGTTTCACAATAACACAAGAAAAGGGAAAAGATCAGAATATTGATAAATCATGATTGACCACAAGGCAGCAATTGTTTAATTTGAATTAGGTACCTAGAGATTCATTTTACTCTTCTGTCTAATTTACTCTGAAATATGTTTAAAATTTTTCATAATTAAAACTTTTTAGCCAGGCACGGTGGCTCACGCCTGTAATCCTAGCACTCTGGGAGGCCGAGGCAGGAGGATCGCTCAAGGTCAGGAGTTCGAAACCAGCCTGAGCAAGAGCGAGACCCTGTCTCTACTATAAATAGAAAGAAATTAATTGGCCAACTAAAATATATATAGAAAAAATTAGCTGGACATGGTGGCGCATGCCTGTAGTCCCAGCTGCTTGGGAGGCTGAGGCAGAAGGATTGCTTGAGACCAGGAGTTTGAGGTTGCTGTGAGCTAGGCTGACGCCACAGCACTCACTCTAGCCCAGGTAACAGAGTGAGACTCTGTCTCAAAAAAAAAAAAAAGCTTTTTAAAAAGGTGAAATCAACAAAAAATATATATGTAAGAAGGAACAGTATACTTCAAAGGATTAAGGAGTCAGTGGTTGAGATAGGTTTTGCTCTTAGTCAAACACGTTACTACTTTGCAGTCAGTATGTAGCATTTTACTTTGAGGAAGAAAATTTTCAAGGATAAATGAAAATAATTTTCTGTATAATCACAGTTTGAAAATGTCTACACATATTTCATCATCTCTTACATCTTAGTGTCTACTTAAGAGAAAATGAAAGAAACAATTTTGACCTTTTTAGTTCATAAAAGACAATTACTGTACCACAGTCTGTGTGAATTTTTTTTTTTTTTTTGTGGTAGAAGGTGGATGTGATTATTGTATTATTTCTCCTTCAGATATTTTCAGGTTTTACATTATAAAGAAAAGCTTTGGACTTCATGGTGTTTTTTTTTTTTTAATCTATTCTTTATTTTATTTTATTAGCAAAATGCTGTTTCCACTTGAAAGATTGCTTTGCTGTGGTTTATAAAAGCAAATGTTTTAAATCAATATGAAAGGCAGAAAATTTAAACATACTCAAAAAATGTTCAAATCAGGTCATGTACTGTTTGCAATTCAAATTTCATTATTAATGAATTTTAATTCTCTTGAGATTTGGCTAGCAGTTTAGAAATAGGGTTACATCTTTTTGCTTATACACTAGAATAATTAGGCTTACTTTCAAGTTCTGCTCACACAATCTGGAAAGTTATTTGAATATACTGAATCAAATGTTGATGCATTTTTAAATGAGATTATCCTGAGAGTAGGTATTAAGTATCAGCTTCAGGGATCTTCAAGTTGGGGAACTCATAAACCAGTATGTGTGTGAAAACATCTCCAAACCATTTGGGATCACCTAGATAGTTTTAAGTGAGTAACTTTCCACTTCCTCAACTTCCTGCTCAGTCTCCTTTTCCATCTATCCTTCAACACATAGTCCTTCCCTCCCACTATCAAGAAAGGCCTAACACTCTCTTATCCACACAGCCCCATGGTGCAAAAATCCCAGAGGGATAGGCAACAAAAGGGAGAATTCAAAATATTGGTATTCTGTTGAGAAGTGCGTATCTCTAATGATCAGGTAAATCCATTGCTGCCAAAAAAATGAATTAATAAACTGGCCTATGATGGATCATTAAAAAGAATTTTGGGTGAAAGATTAAGTGATTTTTGACATGGAATTCAGGAGTTTGGTGAATTTAGTGACATCACTATGACAAAAGTCTATCTACTTTAGCAAACAAGATTTCTCAGCACTAACATCTATAAAAACAAAAATTTTGGCTAGTATTGATGCTGAGCCCCGTCTCCTTCTAGCAATAACTAATATTTGTTAGCGGATCCCTAAACTAGTTGTGGGAAAAAAATCCGTCTCACTAAAAGAGAAATTTTTGATTGTTTTTATTGAATAGTCATATTTTTATATATTTTTTGTTGTTTTCATCAGTTATGTTTGAATAACTGTAATGATAATCCCAATCAGGAGATTTATTTTTGATACTTAGAGCCTTGTATTTTCAGGTAATCTTTAAACCTTTCTTAAATTTAAACTCATACAATTTTATGGCAGGGAAATATGATGTGGTAATCAGTAAAAAACACTCAAACACCCGGGCATGGTGGCTCACAGCTATAATCCTAGCACTTTGGGAAGGTGAGGTGGGAGGATCACTTGAGTCCAAGAGTTTGAGGTTGCAGTGAGCTATGATGAGGTCACTGAACTCCAGCCTGGGAAACAGAGTGAGACCGTGTCTAAAAAAAGAAAAGAAAACCACTCGAGCATAAAATTACATTACAGTAAGATAAAATTATGAAATTACATGTGGGAAATGTAATGGAAATAGAAATGCAAGAGGAGAAAGGACCAATGTAAAATTCCTATTACAAATCCTAATTTTAAAAGTGTATTCATGTGTTTTTTAAATGGTGGGCATCGAATTACTTACAGTATTTAAATTCCATTGGATATTCAAAAGAGTAGTAGGACAGCTATATATTTAAATGTCAGCATTCAAACTTGTTGGAAATTACATACTTTGCAACTACTTAAGCTTATGAAAAAATGTAGTCCTCAGCTTAAAAATATGAAATTATTTTATGAGATATGTGAACAAATGTTTGAAGCCCATTGGGCCATAGCATGTAGGATGCCACGCTGGATCTTGAAGAAATACACTGCATTTATATGTAACTTACTGTCAAATCTAACCGACGATATTGCCTTGGTTCAACAGGACGGTCTGACGCCGCTGCACTGTGGGGCGAGGAGTGGCCATGAGCAGGTGGTGGAAATGTTGCTGGATCGAGCTGCTCCCATTCTTTCAAAAACCAAGGTAATTTGTTTTCAAGTTTCCAGACATTAGACTGTATTTAGCTTTGCATTCTTTGGCTGGTTATATGACTAGCCTTCTGAATTCTACAGAAAATAACAGTTTCAATTTAACAATTAGAGTAGCTATGTTCACCAAATCTTTGAAGAACCTCAAAATAAGTTTTTGAAGTCTTTATGTGGAATGCACTAACCAAAAGTCATTAGTGCATATGGCTTTTTGCTTTGTTTCAAGAACACTTACTGCTTGATTTTACTCTGAAATTTTCATAGCTCGGAAACGATTGCTTGTTGCTTTAAGAAAGACTAAAAGAGCTACACTTTCTAAAGTCTAGGTGGCTGGCTTTCTTATTTTAGCTTCTCAGTTTATTTCTTCAGAATTCACAGACTGTTCAAGAGGCCAAGGATATCACTTAGTTGATGAAGACTAGAAACTTTGGAAAGATTGCACCTTGATTTTGCCTTTGGGAAATGATGACATATCTGAAAGGAACGTATCATGAGTGCTTGAAAAAATTTAATAGTTTACTAATTGTCTTTTAGATTTTTTAATGGTAAAACCATTTGACACTATTTGAAAAAGGGAATATTTGCCAATAAAGTTTGATACATACAAACCACTTCATTGTCACTACTATTTTTATTAACCGAACCAGTGATTTTTAAAAGTTATATTTAACTTTATTGAGAGTCTTAATTTCTAAACCTTATCAAAGCAACAAAAGTATGTATTATTCCTGTCTGCACTCTGGTCAGTGTTTCCTGAACTCTAGAAAGACTGGTCAGGGTTTAGGTGGTGTGAATAATTCTATCACTTATTTGAAAATGCAGGTGTAGACTGGTGAGCCGTTGAAGGTGTTATTCAACAGAAGTAAGCAGACAAAAATTTTGCATTGTACACTGTGACATCTTGGCTTTTTGAGTGCTTCTCATCTTTAGCATTCTGTTTGTTCTTTCTCTTTCACATAGTCCATATCTGTCTTCTCTCCAGCTCCACTGCTATCTTCTGAGCCTCATCATCTCTCGCTGAGCCATGGCAGTAGCTTCCTATTGGTCTCCCACTTTCCTCCTTGTTCCTTTACAAGCTGGTTCCCACTTTGCAGTCAGCGTGGCCACATAAATTGTCAACCAAATCATGGTAGCCTCCTGCTTAAAAACCCTCCAATTAATTCCTATTGTTCTCTTTAAAATTAATTTTTGTTTATCAAAGCAATACAGGCCTAGTTAAAAATCTATTTGTCTCATCTTTTTCTCCTGTTGTTCATCTCATTGTCAGTTTGGCTTTCTTCTGGGAAATTTTCTTGAATTTTTCTACCATGCTTTCAAATTTCAAGAACATTTTCTTTCTCTGATAGCTTCTTTTCTTTTCAAAGCATCCTGTTCTTGTTTTATGAATGCAATATTTTCCATTACCTTTCTGAGAAATACATAACTTTTTCTTATTTAATTTTTTCAGCCTCCCATACGTCCCTGATTCCTCAGATTTCCTTTTGTTCTCCTTGTTTGCTGTGGCTCCATCCTTTATGTTGGAGGATTCCCACAAATGTCTGTACCTGAGAGAGTACGCTGGGCTGATGATCAGGTGGCCGTGGGTCAGAGAGTCCTCTGATGTCAGGGTTAGATGCCCTTTCCATGGGGGGCAGTTCAATTTTTTGAAAGATGAATCCACCAATCTTTTGCAGTGCCTGCCTGTGTGAATACCTTCTGAGGAAGGGAACGGAAAATGGGCTGTCAGTCTTCCTGTCCTCTAGGCATACTTCAATCATAATAGTAACTAATGTTTACACAGTGATTGCTACATTCCACTCGCTGTGAACCTTACATCTATTAACTCATCTAATCCTCACAATAACTCTAGTAGACACTAGTATTATTGTTACACCCTTTCCATAGAAGAGGAAACTGAAACTGGAAGAGATATAGTAGCTTTCTCAAAACATTGCACCTAGTGGCAGAACAAGTGTTTGAACCCAGACAGTCTAACTCCAGAGGCCGTATCACTAACCCTGTACTGTCCTTCCTTTTCCTGTGATCACCTCTTCTCAGTCCAGATCTCACCACTGCCCTCTATTCTGCCCGGGCCCCTGAGTCTGGATCTCTCTGGCTCGCTCTCTCCAGAGACTAAACTGTGTTTCCTGCAGAGTAGAAGGAGGCCATCATCTGGCTTTGCTAGGTTGGGAAGGACCTGGAGACCTGACAGCTCCAAAGACAGACTTTGAACCAATCCTGTTTTCAGCCCAAAGTCTCATCTTCCAAGGTCCTGTGTTTCCATACCCTCCCCCTCGCTGAGATTTGAGAGGTAAATCAGCCTGTCGTTATTATACGCACCAGTGTGCCAGAGCCAGATTGTATCAGCTCACAAGAGCTGATTGTATTATTATATATCTCTTCCCAGTTCTGCATTCAGCAACATGACATGGGCAGCTTGAAATTGCTCATACTGGGTGTCTTTACCCCGTGGAAATTGGCAAATAGTACACATTGGGGCTTTTGTTTTTTGAGCAGTTGGTTACTAAACATTTGTCAGCACATCACTGATTATCTCCCTACACAGGCACTTGGGTTTCAGCCTCTCTCTTCTGCTAGGTGAGTTACCACACTCAAACCCTCTTTTCCTGTTCCAAAATTTGTAGACATCATTCATCTGTTTTTTTTTTTCCTTTCCCACTGTTTATGTGGGAATGGGGAAGGACATAACATGTGTGTGCTCTTGTGGATTTTACTCTTTAAATTCCTTTACTGTGTTTTTGTGGTGTTTTAGGAGAGGAAGGATAAATACGTGTATTACATCTACCACGTTTAATCAGAAGTTTCCCCCTGCATGGAGAGTAAGCTCTTTACTAGATTCAGAGCACCCCTGTCTCAGCTCCTTTCACTTAGCTCCCTAGTCACCACCCTCCAGCCAGCCTTCGTTTACTTTCTTTCTACAACTCTCCAAGTTTGTTCTTTCCTGTTCACGCGAGTTTGAGTCCTTCAGCTTGTCCCAGATCTCTGTGGCTTCTGTACATTCTTCTCAGACAGGCCTTTTCTGACTATCCACCGCATCCACCCTTACTACCCCCCAAAATCAGATGAAAAAATGTAAAAAAAAAAAATTTTTTTAAAAAACATATTTCATTAGAGCTCTTAACACCATCTTGAAAATATCTGTTTCCTTACCCATTAGCTGTCTGGTTCTCTAGAATGAAGGAAACAACTTTCCCTTATTCAGTACAGTATCCTCAAGCACCTAGCTTAGCACCTAGCACATAGTAGGCCTTCAGTAAATATTTGTTGAATGAATACGAAGTGAATGATTGTGCTCCTGGCTTGAAGGCAATCTGTCCAGTTCTTTAAGACTTTCATCTGACTGAACTAAGAAAGCCTATCACGTTGGATCGGTATTTTCAGGCACTATGTGTAAACACCACCTCTTCCCATGGGGCGGGTGATCTAGTCTTCACTTTCTTCTCGTCCTTCCCCAGTGACCTTTGCGTTTCCTACCCATGCATCATTGTTTTGTGTATTGTTAGAGAATCTCCTTCTATTGTTGACACTGCCTCCCATTTCTACTCTCCACTAAGTCATTTATTCTCTCAGATTTTGTTTCTTTGTTTACTTTGTGTTTTCCTCTAAGACTGTATCAAAACATAAAGCAAAGGAGTGTTTGGCAGGAATATACCAGTGCATATGCTTGCGGGCGGCGGTATCTCAAATGGGAAATGTTCCCACCCTTTGTGGCACCTTAGTTTCCACTTCGGTTTAAAATGTTTTAGGGGGATTTTTTTCAGGCATAAATATCTTGATGGACTGACACTGTATGAGATCTTTAAGTTTATATAAATATTTATCACGTTTTTTCTAGATATGCAGGGCTCTCTGCTGGGCTATAGGGAGAGAGTATAACCATGAACCTCTGCCTTTAAGGAACCCAAATAGTTGAAATATGTGGCAATAAGCGAATAATGCCATGAGAGTGGCTAACAGAGAGCTTACATTATTTTTTATTACCTTGATTTCCTTTATTTCTTTCATTGATAAATTTGGGGCAAATTACTTGGCCCAGAGGATTCAGAAACATCTGGTTCATCACTGTGTATTTTATATGTCATTATTGTCAAAATTCATTGATGACAACTTTTTTTTAGAAACTGAATTTGCTTTCAAATCACTTTTTCCCCCAAAATATGTAAAATTATGTTACAATAATTAATAGAGCCTCTCTTGATAATTAGATTCTCCGGGAATCACCCAGGCTCCCCTACTCTGCCTTCATATTTAAAAGAAATACACGGAACAGACTGACATCTTAATACTTGGTTTTGCCCTCATTAGGAAACATATATTAAATGCCAAATGCCCTTCTAACCTTTTTAAAGTTTTATTTCCCTTTGACCCTGTTCATTTCTTCTCTCAGCTCTCTAAATGAATTTTCAACTCATTCCTGCTGCTCATGATTAACTGTGTTATTGAACCCTGTTGATTTAAACTAACCAGGCAAGCATTAGTTAATGAGTTTGTCAATGCCTTGCCCTTCCACATCATAGACACGTGGGGGCACCAGAATGATAGAAAATGGGAAAGTTTTCCTTTCTGCACTGATGCGAGATTAAATGTATTGTTGTATTCAGACCTTTTTTTAAATCAAATCAATGTAGTATTCAATGTTAAGTATTAGTAATCCATACGAACAAGACAAATACCAGTCCAATGAGCATCAGGCTGTTCTTGCCTTTATTTTTTCCTTTCAGTACTGAATATTAAGAATTCCTATTCATTAAGAGTGCAGTAAATTATAGCCCTTACTGCAGTTCACACTACTTTTAAATCAGGAAAGGAAATTATCCTGGACAGTTTATTACTGACTGACATGAGAAGTGGGAGGACCAGTTTTAAAAGTCACTGTAGTTCAGAACAGTTATCAAAACGTTTTCAAATTAGGAGGTATTTCTGTGTGAAAAGCTAGAGTTTTCAGTTGCACTTGGTATTTGCACTTTATTTTGGGGTTGGCACATTTGCATTTAAAAGGTGCAAATAGTGAATGAACTCTGATTTCCTATGTGTTCCAGAATGGACTGTCTCCGTTGCACATGGCCACCCAAGGGGATCATTTAAACTGCGTCCAACTTCTCCTCCAGCATAACGTGCCCGTGGACGATGTCACCAATGACTACCTGACTGCCCTCCATGTGGCTGCCCACTGTGGCCATTACAAAGTCGCCAAGGTTCTCTTAGATAAGAAGGCTAACCCCAACGCCAAAGCCCTGGTGAGTGGCTTGGGCAATAAGTCCAGCCTGGGTTGTCTTGCTGACAACGTGCTACCCTCTGCATGTGAAGGGCTTGCTTTTGAGGAGGTAAAAATGGAAGGCGCTAGCTAAAGAAAGTATATTTCTTGTCAGTTTTTTCAAGTATCCTTCAGAGAAATCTACAAAACCTTCTATTTTCTGACGTGAAAAAGGCTGATGCAACTAAGTCATTAACCTCTTTATGGTCACACTAGTGATTCTCTTATACAAATGAACCCAAAGACTGTGTAATTATAAAAAGACTCAGGTGGTTGACCTCATCTTATTGTAGGTAAAGATATAATCTGTGAATTAAAAGTTTGTTCTGAGATCTAAAAACATCAGGCAAAATAGTCAAAAAACTTTATTTCAAATATAAAAGGTCTAAGAATTTGTGAGCTAAAATTTTATTATATATGTTAACCTTGTAAGTTACTGAAATATTGCCTGTCATCTTCTGTTTCCTTTTGCCAGTCAAAATTTTGGTCCAGTTTGTAGTCTCAACTCCTAAAATGCTTTGCTCTTTTAATGCTATCATTTGGTTTTCTCAGCAAGATGGCATTTGTTGTCTTTGAAAAAATAAATGGTCCCAACTTAGTAAGCTGTTGAAATTTATTTCATAATAAGTACCCGTGTTTAGGAAAAAATATGTCATCAAATTTTAGGGGCACTGTGAGTTGACTAGCAATTTTGAGATGGAGGCTATCATCCAATCAACGCTTTCAGAAAGGGTCCCTGCTCCTTTCCAAAGGGTGTGGTCACCCTGTCTGGATGGATCCATAACACCTCTGGGGCTCTGCAGGCTCCAGCATTCAGAGTGGGCAGGAAAGAATGATGAAAGAGGAACTCTCCAGACCCCAGACAGTGCCATTGCTGCTGTAATTCTACAAGCTTTTACTAGAGCAACATTTCAAGGGCTGTTGGCCCGCACAGTCTATCAAACATATCCTTGAATTCTGAGAAGGGAGGAAAAAGAAATTAGCAATTGTGACTCATTTTTCCATACAAGAAAAAAAAGGTCTTAAAACAGGGTGTGGGCTCCCACTCTCATTTTCCTGTGACTGTAAAGATTTCACAACGTATGGAGGCTATAGCCTGTCAATCCTGCAGTAGACGGTGGCCAGACGAGGGGTCTCAGGCACCTCCGTGAAAGCATCTGTGGTAACTTTGACCTAAGCTTTTACGGTGGCCCCTGGTACTTTATAGCTCTCCCTTGGCAACTGAAATACGCACCACAGGCAGAGCAGTTTGGTAGGTAAAAGCAGGTCTTTTTATTAGATTAAATATTAAACCAAATGAGTCAAATAATGGATTATTTATATTTCTGCTTCCTTGGAGTAAGCACCTACTTGAATCTTAGAGCTGGAGCAGAAATGAAAACCTTTTAGAGCTGATCTTGTAGTTATCCTAAACTGCAGCAGAGAAGTCAGAATAGATACTGGGTTGAGAGGACAAATGTTTGCTTTCAGCTGTTTTTAGACTGTGTTTGAAATGAGTTAGAGGAGGGTCATATTATTTGGAAGAGTGAGTTCCAAAATAAAATAACCTAAGGATACGCATGGCCATTTTTGTCTTGGCTAACCAGGAGATTATAACAAAAATTCACTTCCTGTTCACAATTACCAGGGCACTTTGGGTTCCTAGGAGCAGCTAGAGGATCCTCTGCTTCCAAAAATAGTGTACATTCTGTTTAACCCCTGGTAGTTTCCGTTCATTTCAAGATCTTTATAGCACATCATTTTAGCAAACAAAAAATTTTACCACACACAGTAAAATTGGATTTTGGTGGCATGTAGTCAAGCAGTGTGTGTATTTGTCCCTTGCAGAATGGCTTTACCCCTCTTCACATTGCCTGCAAGAAGAATCGAATTAAAGTAATGGAACTCCTTCTGAAACACGGTGCATCCATCCAAGCTGTAACCGAGGTGAGAGGAGTAAGATTTCTGGGGTCCCTGAGGTGCTAAGAGTGCAGCCTTAGCAGCCAGAGCCCCAGTGCCATCTTCAGGGACCAGTTTTGTTTGTGTGCCATTGCTGCAGACTACATTCTGAACTCTTCACCAGAAGGAAGAGTTCTTTGCCAGTCCTTAAGAGACAAGAATGTGGGTGGCTAAGGTGCAAATACATCACCATGACTAGAAATGTAACCCAAAATACATGCTCAAGGTGAGTTGCCCCATCATGCAAAGTCTAATAGATATGAAATCTTATAACACAGTGCTTCTCTAGTGGGGGTGATTTTGTACCCCAGGGATATTTGGCAATGTCTGGAGGTATTTTTAGCAGTCACAACTGGATAGTACTGCTGGCATCTAGTGAACAGAGGCCAGGGATACTACCAAACAGTTTACAACGTACAGGAGAGCTTCCCACAACAAAGAATCATCTGGTTCAAAATGTCACTTGTGCCGAGGTTGAGAAACCCTGCAAAACACAACTTCTGTGTTTTTGTAAAGTAAGGATTGCTCCATCTCAAGACTCAAAATTAATGAAATAAAAGAGTTGCTGAAGTTAGTGAAGGACTAGCTCTAGGTTTCTTTCACAGGAACCAACTCAGAACTCAGAGAAATGACCCATCAGAATCAGGGCCGAGCAAACCAAGCCTGGCATCTCCCCTTCAGACCTGTCCCATCTCCCCATCTCCCCCAGCACTCTGATCTCCGTGAACTCCAGCTGCTGGTGCATCCCTAGACTGGACACCTTCATATGTGTGCACCTTCTTGTGTCACACCCCCTCTGCCAGGCTAATCCTGCACATCCTTCAGAACCAGAGCTGGGCACCCTCTGTAGGAAACTTTCTCACTCCCTGGCCTAGACTAGGTGTTCTTCCAGGGACCATCACCCCACCCTGTGCATATTTCTATCAAAGTGCTTACCCAGCTGTCTGACTGTGACTCAGCTGCTCCGCCATGTCCCCTAGAAGTCGCAGCCTCCTTGAAGACAGGGCCGAGTCTTGCTGGTCTTTGTGTACCCACAGTGCTTGGCCCATCCCCAGTGGATCATTCAGGAAAGTGTTACTGAAGGCTCGATGCTTAACTATAGGATTCGAAGCAAACATTCACGTTGAAGTCTCGTCAAGCGATTATTGCTTGGCTTCAGTTTCTTACCTAAAAATGCAATATTTACCTCGATTTGTAACACGTACAATTTTTAAAATATTAAATGGTTGACAATATTAATACTGATGCTCTCTTATCCTACTTATGATACCAGACAGCTTGTTATTTTAAGTAAAAAATAGTAAGTTTATTCTCAGTGCATGGGAACGCTTTTTAAAGATCAGAATAGATTCTGAAATAAAAGATTTCTGACTGATGTCTGAGGAAATGTCCAGAGATGTCGGTCAGAGATGAGAAGTTCCCGAGGCAGCCCTGTGCTCCCTAAGAGCTGTGAAAGGCAGCTCAGACCAAGACTTTGCCTTGTTTGAGTTCTAACGACTCCCTCTGCTGATGGAAAAAGGTGCCAAACTGGAACAAAATTCTTGTTTTCCTCAATTCTTTTTGCTATTTGAAGTCTGGGCGGCCAGAATTATTTCTCTTCTTTCTCTTACCTCACTTTTATTGTATAGAATTCCTTTCAGATATTTTTTAACATTTCTCAGATTTCTTTTGAGATTAATTATCCCCTGCTCTCCCTTGTTAAAAAACAGGTTAGCTCTTTCTAGCCATATAAAAATTTTTCTATCAAGCCATGATATTCATGTTGTAAGCTAAATTAAATACAGAAAAATTCAAAATGGAATCATTTCATATAAGAAGCACAAGTAAATACACTCTTTAACAAGATTATTGACTTGAGATTTTGATCCTCTTTCTTACTTATCCACTCTACTTAAATCTCACAATCATGGGCATATTCAATAAAAGATCCCCTGGAATCGATAAATTCTGGTTTATGCTGAATAGTGTTCTCGAGTATTGTACACGTGTGTGTGCGGATGTAGGATGTGAAACAAACATAAAAATTAAAGTCTAGTCCAATGGTCATTGTAATATTTGCTTTAATTATGTTGCCTTAATTTATAGTACTCATAAACTGAAAAAACAAAATGATTGACGGTATTAATGCTGATTTGCTCATTTATTAGAGGGATGGCTTTTTATTAGGCACCCTGCTCTTTCGTGTGTAATATTATCAGTTTATTCTGAGTGCATGGGAATCCTTTTTAAAGCCCAGAATAGGATCTGAAATAAAAGTTGACTTTTTACTAATGTGTATGAAATCACTGTTCCCCCCACACACATACACACTCATATGGATGAGGAAGGCTTATTAGCAAAGGAAAAAAAACTTCAAGTTATTTATCTCTCAATTTTTTTCAAATATCTACATCAAAAGTATGAAATTCCATTTCTTCTTTAATAGATAGGACATAGGTCTTTCATAATCACTTGCTCTAGAGAAATAGAAATGATGATTATATGCTGATATAATTGCCTTAAAGAATCTGTGACATATTGATGATTCCTGATTATCTTTGGATCTGATTACTAAACTGATTTAAATGGATGGATGGCAGGCAGGCAGGCAGACAAACCCTTTTTATGGTAAGTCAACAAACCAACATTTCCTTCTTTTCCCCATAGTCGGGCCTTACCCCAATCCATGTTGCTGCCTTCATGGGGCATGTAAATATTGTATCGCAACTAATGCATCATGGAGCCTCACCAAACACCACCAACGTGGTAGGTATTCTTTTGACAAAGAAGGTCCAATTGTGAGTATCTAAGAAACTGGCAAAGGTGGCTTTTATCTACTTAATTTTTATTGTGATTAAATTATTACTTAATTTGACTGCTTAAAAGGGCAGGATTTGCGAATACCTTTGGTTTCCCTTACTTGGAAGGCAAGATCCATTCAGTCACTAGTTGGTCACAAATTGTTAGGATTTATAAACTATGTCTATTGACCTTACAGATACATTACTACTGGATATTACATTTTTAGAAATAAAGTGTTTATGGGGTGGTTTCTGTAACAGAAGCATTAAAAAGTGCTGCATGTTCAGGTGGTTCAGACACTATCGTTGTTTACATAAAGTTACTTTCAAGTAATTCACAATAATCTCTCTTTAGTGTGCTTTACTACATTACAGCAAACTCATGGAACTCTGAGTTCATAGATTATCAGATGATGTTGTTTTCCACACTAAGCTTTGCTCTGTTAGAACCAAGAAACTCACTTCAGTGTAAATGTCAGAGCAATAACTGAACACCTTCAATCTGCATATGGCATTTGACATTGCTTTACGGGGGTTTCAAATTTGACATCATAATGATGTTAGCACACAGGACCACGAGCATAAGAACACTCACTGGACCCGTGAGCACTAAAGAAGTAGAAATAAAACAAGCTGGTCCAGAAGGGCCGAGCCAGAAGGCCAGACCTCCCCGGAAGGCTCTGTGTCTTCCAGTCCCCGTCAGCACATTTATAAGATCAGAACAGACCACCTTCTCAGCTAAATGCAGTCGTTCCTGGTACTAATTCCAGAGAATATTTTCCTTCCTAAAGAGAACACTGGGTAATATACCTTTCCAGTAAACACAATAACAAGATTCCTGTAAAGTCTGTCTTTGTACGTCCTTCCATGGAGGTCGATGGCCTGTAAAGCAAAGCTCAGTTGATAGATTGAGGGGACATCACTTGTATGAGAAAATATATTTGATTTTTATTATGTTTACATTTCACTGTAGCCATGTTTCCTATGTTGGTTTTATTTTTATTAGATACATGAATAAATACCCTGAATTAAAGTCTATTTCATGAAAAGGTGGGGGGAAGGGGCAGTCTAGTGGCAAAGAAAATGACTTCTTGGGATAATGACTTGAATACTGATCTGTCCAGAAGAAGCAGGGAATGCAAACTGTAGACGAGTCAAGTCTGGCCCTTGGGTGTGTTTATGTTGCCCGTGCAATGTTTTTTTAATTCCGATTTTACGGTCAGCATTTAAGGATTAGGAAATTTATACAAACATTCAGACGGCCACTTCTTTTGAAAAGCAGGGAGGTATGGCATAATAGGGCTGGCATCCTGCACAGTTTCAGCCACAAGCTGCGGATGCTGGCAGAGGCTGCCCACTTCAGGGCGGGTGTGGGGCTCTGCTGTTCAGCAGCCCCACCCGCCCTGCTGCATCTCTGACTCTTCTGCTGGGCCTTGTGAGCATTCGCCTTTCCAGCCACCTATAAGGCCATATTGTATTTATAGATCACCAAGCAGCACTTCTGATACTGTGGGTGACTAGGCTCCCCGGGGTTACACCAAAGTCCTTGCCACTGTGGATCAGGTTCCTGTGAAACTCTTATGTATTTGGTTTCCTATCTTTTTAATAAGGAGATGCTTAGGATTATTGTTTTTTTTTTAAAAAAAAAGTCCATCATAAGCTTTGCCAAACAAAATACACCACTGTTCTTCAGAGCTGCAGTTAATTTACTTTGGCTCATGTTCCCAGAGAGGAGAAACAGCACTGCACATGGCAGCTCGATCCGGCCAGGCTGAAGTCGTGCGGTACCTGGTACAGGACGGCGCTCAGGTAGAAGCTAAAGCTAAGGTATGTGCGATACATGACAGCGTTTGCCGTTGAGGGAAAACCCTTTGATTTGCATAAAACCTTTGAACGTACACATGCTGTCTTTCAAGAAGACTTTTTAAAAACAGTGAACAACCTCCAATAACGAAAGTCTCTACCCAAGTATAATAATATTGTAAAAAAAGTCCTTTCCCTCCATATTTGTTCATTGAATTATTTAACAAAATTAAATAGAGCAAGAACTTGTGCCAGAATCTGTTCTTAGCATATTTCTAGTGCCTGAAAAATCAGGAACTGAATCTAAACACGGTGCAGGGTTCTTTGTACTCCACGGAGAAGGGCTTTTGCACAAAGTTTCTAGAACAAACACAATTTGGAAGTATCATTGAGTTCTGTTGGTTGACTTATGTGTCAGCTGTAACAGCCACTAAAGGAAAAAGGGAATTCTTTCTCTACACAAGTTGTGAAACTATAAACCCTGAGACTGAGATCAGAGCTGCTGTAGAGATCTTCCTGTCAGGGCTGAGTCAGGCTGCCTGTGTCTGTCTGCTGGTTAGCCTTCAGTAGAAACCCACCCATCTGCCACTGTCGGATGGATAGTTCGGTCATCAGAATGGCAGTTCAGGTCCAGAATCAGAAATAAATACATAAATACCTTAACCATTTAATTTCAACCTACAATATATAAAGGTGCAATTATTTGCCATTTATTTGCATGGTCTGCAGTTCCTAGTTTCAGATTAAGTGAAAAAAACCAAGGCATTTGTGAAACAATTGGAAGACAGAATATTTCTAGGCTTTTATGATTTTCCCCCAGTGTATTCAGCTGTCTCACCCATGTCTAATTTGACCGTAATTCATCCCTATTAACTTCTGTCTAGGCTTTCCAAAGTTTTCGACTTGTTATTCCAAGGGAAAGTCAAAGCCTTTCCTTTCATACTCACATTTTATCTGTTAACACATGGCTTAATTGTATAATTAGAGTAACTAGTAAAGTAACTAGTCCCAAACATACTAGTGTGGTAACAAACAACTGGGGCTTTGTAAGCTTAGAATCCACAGGTAGGTACAAAGGCTGTGACATCCTAGGCAGCAGGCCACAAGCCTCAAGTGTCTGGTGGACCATGGTGCCAGTTTGTGGATATTACAGAGGATCTAGAGACAAAGGTCAGCGAACTTTTTCTGTAAAGGTCCTGATAGTAAATATCTTATGCTTTGCAGGACGCACTGTCTCTGTTACAGCGACTCAGCTCTGCCAGTATTGCACAAAAGCAGCCCTAGTGGAAACAGGGATCCACTATGTGTAAATAAATGGGCGTGGCTGTGTTCCAATAAAACTGTATTTACAAACACAGGCAGCAGCTGGATTTGGCCCCTGCATTGTAGGTTACTGACCCCTTATCTAGAGGATGTTGGTTAATCCACTACTGGTTAAATAGAATGTCTAAGAGAGGCCGTAATCTCCTGTAGGTTATAAGAAACCTTACATTTAAGACTCTCGTTAGTTACATATCAAACATCATGACTAGTGAATGGTTTTACCCTCAAGCTGAAACTGAGGATAGGATTTTTACTTTTCATTTCGTTAGAGAGGTAGTATGTATAATGAGCCTGGCCTCCTCAGCCAGACTACCTGGGTTTGAATCTTGGGCCATCTTTTAGTAGCTGTGTAACACTCACTGGCCAAGTTAATTAACATCTCTGTGCTACATTTTCCTTTCCAGAGTTCTCATATAGAGAATGGGAATAATGATTATTGTAATTCGTAGGGTCGTTATGAGCATTAATGAATTAATGTAGGTGGAGTACTTCAAGCAGAGCCTGGGACATAGTAGGTCTTCCATAAATATGTGGTGGTGGCGGTGGCAGTAGGACAAGCATATGAGATTTTTCTTGGGTCTTTTCTTTTTCTGCTCTCAACAGTCATCTTCCCTCCAACTCCTGCTTTTCCTCCTCCTGGTTACATAGCCCCTCTTGCTTTGACATTGACCCTTATCCTATGACTCTTCCAAAAAAGTGTCCTGTGTTCTAGCCTCTTTTCTCCACCTTCACTGCTTAAAGTGTTTACCTGAACATTATCACATTTCAGTAGAAAACTTCTACCTGGAGGACTACGTCAGGGGATCTTTGGGCAAATTAGGAAAACATGCCCCTCCCACTTGACATAAAGCCCTAAGGGTACAGGACTTGGTGAGTGCGTCATGCCTTTGGGTGAGTCGCAACAAGGTGGCTCTCCTCTCTGGGCAGATGCAGCCCATGCCAGGACACACAACTTGGCAAGCAGAGGGCATCAGCCCCCATCAGCCTGCTTGGCCAGGAGCCTTTGCACAGGTGTACCTGTGCCACCCTGTACTGCCTTCCTCTCCCTCCACTTTTGGCTGTGGGAAGGCAGAACCGATGAAATGATTCATCCCATGTGAGGGGCATAGTAACTGGTGGAGGGATAATATCCCTGTTGGGTAAGTGAGCTTTCCTGGGATACATTCCCTCATCTCCCAAAAAAGGGGTCGTTAGAGGTTAAAAATTGATTATGGCAGGTGGTGATAGGGATAATTTATAAACAGAACTGCTTTTCACATTTTTCATACTGATAGGTCACCCCAAGGGTATTTAAGGAGTTTAGATCCACCATCTCCACATTTCTGAACCCCGAAGACTAAGATAAATGAGATTCTTTTTAAGCATTGAATCAGAGCTGAATGTACCTCTGACATCAATCAGTTAATGCTCCCTGAATTGTTCATAATGACGCCGCGGTTTTCTCAGCTCATCAACCTTGCGTTTCTACCTTTAGGATGACCAAACCCCACTCCACATTTCAGCGCGACTGGGGAAGGCAGATATAGTACAACAGCTGTTGCAGCAAGGAGCGTCTCCAAATGCAGCCACGACCTCTGGGTACACCCCGCTTCACCTTTCAGCCCGGGAGGGGCACGAGGATGTCGCCGCATTCCTTTTGGATCACGGAGCATCTTTATCGATAACAACAAAGGTATGAAAGCGAGTCCCGGAAACCTGCTGTGTCCCCCAAAATACATCCTCCTTACGTCTGACAGCACAGCCCGGCACAGCAGTCGGTGCAGAAGCTGCATCAGTCCTTGGGATCCCGGGGTTGTCACTAACACGATCAGCAAAGGACTGCTGGGGGAAGGTAGTTGTGTATATTTTGTGGGGGTTTTTATCTTAAGTTTTTCAGTACATTAATACTTGTAATGAAACCTTATTAATATCTAGAGTCAGAGATTTCTTGCAACTTATTTGATAGACTTAAATGGTAGTTTAAAAACACAGCTACAGATTTCTGTTGCTAAGGCCAAATACACAAACCACATTATCACAGCTTAGTATTTGAAAGTGAATACTTTCAAATCAGGAGGTTTGGGTTTCTTGGGTTGTTTTTATTTGTTGTTCTTTTTGTTATCATTATTGTTGCTGATCTATGGTTTGATTTTTATTTTTAGTGTCAACTCTGATGTCTTAGAGTAATACCCTAGTAGTATACCCTAGAGTATACCCTAGCAGAACAGTTGTTCTGCATGTGCAGAATGCAAAATTTGGAGCTCATTTTTCTTGTGATACTACATAAACCTGGCAAGTGTGATAGCAAGATGAATTGGCCTGTGGTGTGTCTTAAAAAGCTAGTAACTGGTATTGCATTCTTTTATTTGGATGCAGATAAGAAGGATTAATGTGTAATCAATAAAAAAGATAATTACAAATACTTAGAGAACTAACTGAATAAAACTTCAGACTTCATCTCCTGTGATTTTTTTGGCTCTTCTGTAGAGTTCAGATGCAAATTCCTGAATCTCATTTAATATGTGAAACAAAATAATAGGTGATGAAGTCTTGAATGTCCAGGCATTTCACCGTATCAGCGGCCCATTGCCTCCAGTTTGCTGTAGTCTCATGCGGTCAAATGTGTTGATGACCCTCCAATTCCTGACTCGTGCTTGGGGCCCTCCCTCATGGTACATGCTGATTGACTGGTTGATACCTAGATCCTTGTAGCAGTTGGAAGCATGGGAGACCAGCCACTCAACACTCAGCATCTAATTTTTGCATATCTGTCCATGTGTCATTATTCAGTTCACATGTAGAATAAGTGTCATTGTTCTAGAACCATGTTATTATTCAGTTCTCCTATAGTGGCAAAGGGGAGAAAATTTCTGACTCCTACTCCTGAAGACTGGAACACACATAAGGATACGTGTGTACGTGGGGAAATAGGGAAAAGGGAAGAGAAAGTGTCCAGTTTGGTGACGTGAGGTTGCAAGAGGTCCACACTTGCCCTGGATTTTCCCAAGGCCTCTGCATTGGGTCCGGGACCTTGTAAGGTATTCTTCTCACAATATGAAACCCCAAAACAGCCCTGAAATAAGCCCCAGATCCAGCTCCCCAACTTCATCCTGGCAAGATACCTGGTTACTTCCAGAATTAATATGTCATGGCTCAGCCAGCAAAAGGAAAAAGATTAGATATCCTGGCATGTTCTGCTCATCCCTATTGATAAGGGGACTCTTTAACTCTTATCTGTGAGTCTTGGTCCTTAAATGCAGACTTAACTGCTCATCATCATTAGAATAATTCATCAGTCACAGAAAAGAAATGCTTTTTTGTCATTTCTATCTATCGCTCATTAATTTTATGTTTCTTTTTTCAGAAAGGATTTACTCCCCTTCATGTGGCAGCAAAATACGGGAAGCTTGAAGTCGCCAACCTCCTGCTACAGAAAAGCGCGTCCCCGGACGCTGCTGGGAAGGTAGGATGTCATGGGCCACTTCTGCACACTTGCTAGTATTTCCCACCAGCCACCCAAGTTATAACTACACCGTAGTTAAGTCCCACTAGGAGGAAGAACACTTGGGAAGTAGGAGGTGAATGCTGGGGTCCAGGTATTATGGAAACTGGAACGTAAACTACGCTCTGTGTTGTATCCAGTCTAATCCCGTTTCCTCAATCTAGGGCCTCTCATGTTAAGACCCCTTTGACACTGGTTGTTGTTTCTGCACGTGTTTTCAGAGCGGGCTAACCCCACTGCATGTAGCTGCACATTACGATAATCAGAAAGTGGCACTTCTGCTTTTGGACCAAGGAGCCTCACCTCACACGGCGGCAAAGGTATCTATAATTCCACAGCCTGGGGGACCAACGGGCAGATCCATCGGTGTCCGCGTTGCGTCCACTTTTGCTTCACCTGGAGCACCTGCCTGGATTAGGCACCACAGAAACCTCACAGAAATAAAAGCACCTCAGGAAAGCTGTGCCTTCCGTGATTTAGTCAACTCATGTGGTAGATGCTCAGTAAATACGTGCTGTCAGTTGATTTTCTTTGACAGTCTGGGGCGTCCTGGAGCCTGGGGAGGAAGAGGAGTGGGAGCACTCTGTAGCCAGATTAAACCCATAAGCACAGCTGGAGGGAATAGGAAAGTTCTGACTCGTCAGAATTATAAAACGTGCTACATTTTCCCGGCCATAAGACATTGCCTTCAGGTTGTTTATCTGTGTTTAATAAAATAGATGGGGAGGTTTTGCATATGTGTTTTTATTATTCCTAAGGACAATCTTTATTCTTGTTGTTAGAGCATTTTTGACCAGTATATAACTTAGATTTCTGAGGAAAGAGATAGAGTATTCAGCTACCTTATTATTCTGGTTTTCTGACTTGAGAGGCAAATCGTAAAGAAAGCTTTATTTAGAGACAGGTTAATAGAGTGCTGTTTAGAGACAGGTTAATAGAGTGCTGTTGGTTTAATGAGTTCTCTATTGTTGAGCGGGTGGCTCTGACCAGAGGACACTGAAATGGTACAAACCACAATTTCAATGTTGCCCAGTTCTTCTACTAAATACCATTGGTTGAAGGATCCTCTAGCATACCTAATGCATTGATTTACTATTATTTTGTTGTTTGCTATTATTATTTTTATTGTTTTATTATTTAATAGTAAATCTTTGATTTACTATTCCATTTTGGGCAGCTTCAGTGCTCTTCTTTAAGCCTAATGTTTAGATGAAATCAGTTGTATATGCAGATCAATGAATAGGGGCTGTTCTAGATTACTTTAGATACTTTAAAAGAGAAAATTTCAGTATAAAGGTTTTATACTTGATCTAGAGAGGATGTTGTCTTTGACACGTGTTTCTCCTCAGAACCTTTCAATCATTTTCTGCCCCGCCCTCTCCAGAATTGTATCCAGTGAAATCTACAATTCAAAATCAAACTTCCAAACCTACTTTTTATCTAAATGCAGCTTCCCCGCATCATTTCTCACCTGACATTTTTTCTATCATAAAGCCATGACTTGACTTAATAAAACTTCAACTTAAAAAAAAAAGACATAGCAGCATTATTCACAATAGCAAAAAGGTTGAAAAAGCCCCGAACATCCACTGATGGATGAATGGGTGAACAAACTGTACACACACACAGAGTGGAATATTATTTAGCCTTGAAAAGGAAGGTAATTCTGACACATGCTACGACATGGATGAAACATGAAGACTTTGAGCTAAGTAAATTAAGCCAGTTACATAAGGACAAATACTGTATGATTCCACTTACATGAGGTACGTAGAGTGGTCCAGTCCATAGAGACAGAGACAGGATGGTGGTTGGCGGGGGAGAAGGGAATGGGGAGTTAGTGTTTAATGGGTGCAGAGTCTCAGTTTGGGAAGGTGAGAAAAGTTCTAGAGATGCATGGTGCTGATGAGAACAATGCAGTTAAGTAGCACTTAATGCTACTGACTTGTGTACTTAAAGATGCTTTAAAAATGGGAAATTTTGTTTTGTGTATTTTGCCATAATTTTGAAGAGAAAATTCGGTAATAGAATTTAGTGGTTGTCCATTTTATTTCAGTTTATTTTTATCCTGTGCATGTGGGCTACTTACCTTACATATAAGTAATCCTAGGTCCTTGGTAGGCAACCAGTAAATAATTAGTAAGTGAACTCTTCTTTCCTCACATGACAGTAATAATTTTGGCACGACTAGTACCAAGCAGGGTAGAATTGACAAGAGTTGTAAAATAATAAGAGCAACAAAATGAGTCCAGTCTGCTTTTTTTTTTAATTTTATTATTTTTTTTTATTTCAGCATATTATGGGGGTACAAATGTTAAGGTTACGTTCATTGCCCTTGCCCCCCTCCCCCCTCCAGTCAGAGCCTCAAGCCTGACCATCCCCCAGACGGTGCACATCGCACTCATTATGTATGTATATACCCATCCCCTTCTCCCTGCTCCCGTCTGCCCAACACCCGATAAATGTTGTTCCTGTGTGTCCACTTAGGTGTTGATCAGTTAATACCAATTTGCTGGTGAGTACATGTGGTGCCTGTCTATCCATTCTTGGGATACTTCACTTAGTAGAATGAGTTTCAGCTCCATCCAGGAAAATACAAGAGGTGCTATATCACCGTTGTTTCTTATAGCTGAATAGTACTCCATGGTATACATATACCACATTTTATTAATCCACTCATGTATTGATGGGCACTTGGGTTGTTTCCACAACTTTGCAATTGTGAATTGTGCTGCTATAAACATTCGAGTGCAAGTGTCT
>CAUYRT010017331.1:0-17575 GCA_963574885.1 Lepilemur ruficaudatus | reverse complement strand
ATCGCTCAAGGTCAGGAGTTCGAAACCAGCCTGAGCAAGAGTGAGACCCCGTCTCTACTATAAATAGAAAGAAAGAAATTAATTGGCCAACTAAAGATATATATAGAAAAAATAAGCCGGGCATGGTGGCACATGCCTGTAGTCCCAGCTACTCGGGAGGCTGAGGCAGGAGGATTGCTTGAGCCCAGGAGTTTGAGGTTGCTGTGAGCAAGGCTGACGCCACGGCACTCACTCTAGCCCGGGCAACAGAGTGAGAATCTGTCTCAAAAAAAAAAAAAAAAAAAAAAAAAGATGATAAGCAACGTGGCTCCTCACAGTGAACACATAAAAATAATTGAGAAACAATTACAAACAATAAATAAAACAGGCGTGGTGGCTCACCCCTATAATCCTAGCACTCCAGCAGGCCAGGACAGGAGGATCACTTAAGACTAACCTGAGCAAGACTGAAGTCCTATCTTTACCAAAAACAGAAAAAATGAGCCAGGCTTGTTGGTGCACGCCCGTAGTCCAGCTCTCGGGAGGCTGAGGCAGGAGGACAGCTTGACCCCAAGGGCTTAAGGTTGCAGTGGGCTATGATGGTGCCACTGTACTCTACCCAGGAAGACAGAGTAAGACCAAGTGACTGACTAAATAAATATTTTCAACATGCTTTGCTTTAAATTAGCAAATGAGATAAATTAATTTTTCAAAAAACGATCGAAACTTATTTTGTTCTCTCCTATCTTTAAATAGCTCTAACCTCATTTTCCCCAAAAAATTCCATTTATTCACCTACAGTATCAAATCATCATAGAAACTTAAAGGGCAAGATTTCCAGGGAACATGGCAGAGAGCCCTGCTGCTGCCTTTCTCTTGATTTTTGACATGAGACTTGTGAATATGTGAAAAGTTGGTAGATATTTTACCAAAAAATAGTCAAAGAAACCAGAGAGGCAGTCCCACTGCTACAGCTTCGGATCACTGGGAAGGATACTAGGTTTTTCCCCCTCTCATTTAAGTGTACTTTTCAGACATTGCACCAAAGTATCTTTGGGATTTGGCAAACATATACCATCTAGAATTTTTCATGGATGGCATAGGTGCTGTCGCAAAAATGTTTGCAAAACCCCATATATCTCCAACTGCCAATTAAATGCATTAATATATGCAAAAATTGGATGGCAAATATGAAACACTCATTGAAGCAATTAAAATTCCTCCATTTGCTGCCACTTGTGAAAGAAGAAACTGGTACATGTTGTCAAATCACAACATAAGTAAGGGAGTAGAGAATTGGGTCTCTAATCAAGCAAGGTTCTACAGGCCTTTGAGATGACAAAAATGGAGCAAAAAAGAGAAGGGGAAAAAAGTGCTATTATTATTGTGAAGTAACCCAGATAAGCAATTTAGAACCGAATCTTCTCTAGGCAATCTTCTATATAGCAGCTTGTGTTCTCACACTCCATCAAAGTGAGTGCCGATCAGGTACCCGTAAAACAAAATAAGAGCACTAACAAAGTATTTGACCAGAAGACAATAAAGATTACAGTAAGATTTCTTCTCATAATTGGGCAAATTTTTGCTTTCAAAAAATATCAGGATCAACAAGAAACAAGGCTTCAAAGTCAAGAACAATATCTACCAGAACTTAGTAAGCACATTCTTTGAATTAGCAATTCCATTTTTAAGTCTTTCCCCAAGTACACAAAGAGTAAGTACAAGGATACTCACTGCAGCCTTGCTTGTAGGAGCTAAAGACAGGAGACTGCCTACACATGCACCAATAAGGGACTGGTAAAATATTAACAGGTTATAGTAAAAGGAATACTACAAAACTATTAAAAAGAATGAGCTACACTGCCTGTTAGGGGCTGAACTGTGTCGTCCCCATGCCCCCACCTCCCAAATTCCCATGTTGAAGGCCTAACCCCCAGTACCTCAGAACATGGTTTTATTTGAATATAGGGCCTTTAAAAGGGTAATTAAGGTAAAATGAGGCTAGCAGAGGTGGCTTACGCCTGTAATCCTAGCACTCTGGGAGGCCAAGAAGGATCACTTGAGGTCAGGAGTTGGAGACCAGCCTGACCAAGAGTGAGATGCCTGTCTCTACACAAAATAGAAAAATTAGCTGGGCGCAGTGGCTTGCACATGGCAGGCTAAGGCAGGAGGACTGCTTGAGCCCAGGAGTGTGAAGTTGCAGTGAACTATGATAAAGCCACTGCACTCTATCCTGGGCAACAGAGCGAGACCCTGTCTCGAAAAAAAAAAAAAAAGGTAAAATGAGGTCATATGGGTGGACCCTAATTCAATACGACCGGTGTCCCTGTAAGAAAAGCAAATTAGAACAGACAGACACAGAGGAAAAATCATGTGAAGACACCCAAAGACAGTCATCTACAAGCCAAGGAGAGAGGCCCTCAGAGAGAAACCAACCCTGCCAACACCTTCATCATGGACTTCCAGCCTCCAGAACTGTAAAGCAACACATTTCTGTTTGTTGTTTAAATCACCCCGTCTGTGATATTTTGTTATGTCAGCCCTAACAAACTTATACATGCCAATATGGAAGATCTCCAAGACAAATTATGTTTTTAAAAGGCAAGGTATAGAACAGTGTGCATAAACTGTCAATATATGTGAGTTTTTTTTAACAGAGAGGAGACACACATACTCATACTTTCATCCTTAGGGATACAGAGACTATCTACAAAGATAAATAAGAAACTAGTAACAGTGGCTGCTTCTGGGAAAAGAATATGGGTGTCTGTGATGAGTACACTCACTTTTTGTCATATTTCTTTTGGTACTAAAGTTTTCACCATGTGCATGTAATATTTTAATTAAAAAAAATCTACTAAAATGAAAACATCTCCATGACATATTCAACAATTAGGAAAAGCACCATCAGTAAACCTAGGTCCGGGAGCTAACAAGTCGTTCTTTTTTCCTGCTTGCTAGAAGCTAACAAGTCTTGAAAAACCAAACTCGCCAAAATCGTCAATCTATTTCATGACCTTAGGCAGTTTTTTTTAAATGTCCCACATATATATTTTAAGAGCCATTAAAATAGTCACATCATTTCTCTCAGTAATTCCACTTCAGATAATTTATCCAAGGGAAAAAAAAAAGACTTTATCAAGAAACAATGGAGGCACAGTGGCTCACGCCTATAATCCCAGCACTCCGAGAGGCTGAAATGGGAGGATCACTTGAGGCCACAGCAAGACCCCTTCTCTACAAAAAATTTTGTTTGTGTTCAGACAGAATGCCAGGGCATCATCACAGCTCACTGCAATTTCAAAATTCTGGGTTCGAGTGATGCTCCCACCTCAGCCTCCCACATAGCTGTGACTACAGGTGTGTGCCACCATGCCCAGCTAATTTTTCTATGTTTTGTAGAGACGGGGTCTCACTCTTGCTCAGGCTGTTCTCAAACTTTTTTTTTTTTTGAGACGGAGTCTCACTCTGTTGCCCGGGCTGTAGAGAGTGCCGTGGCATCAGCCTAGCTCACAGCAACCTCAAACTCCTGGGCTCAAGCAATCCTTCTGCCTCAGCCTCCTGAGTAGCTGGGACTACAGGCATACACCACCATGCCCGGCTAATTTTTTTTTCTATATGTTTTTAGTTGGCCCATTAATTTCTTTCTATTTTTAGTAGAGAGGGGGTCTCGCTTTTGCTCATGCTGGTTTCGAACTCCTGACCTTGAGCGATCCACCCGCCTCAGCCTCCCAGAGTGCTAGGATTACAGGCGTGAGCCACTCTGGGCCAGAGACTGTATGATTATTGCAGTGGGTGGGAGTTTGAACAAAATGACCTTTTATGGCTTTTTCTAAATTTTAAATTCATTTCTGTTATAATCAAATGTGGACTATAGTGGCCATGGTGTTCATTTTGAAATTTAAAGGTTACAAAGGAATTTGCAGAGCATATAAGTTCTTGCAGTGTGCTATGCAGAATTTATAGCTTTTGTGTGTTTCATTGGTGGTAGGTGGTGCTATTGTTGCACAGTTAGTTCTAGCATTCCTCACATCTTCTGCATCCCAGGTGTTACAGAAGGATTTGTCACTATAGCCATTAAATAAGTTGTGGTAATTATCTTAAGCAAATGAATGTGATGGCTCTTTAGGCATTGCCATAATTTAACATTTATAAGAAACAAAAATATGTATAATTTTCAGCTCTTAAGTTCAGATAGAAGAGAAACTGAAAATCTAAAAAGGGATTTACTCTAAAAGGCAACTTTGTAGATTTATAGTTGATTTGTAGATTTATAATGTATACATTTTTGATATTTTAAACTGCTTGTTTGGCATGCCTATTTTAAAAAAATACCTTCAGTATGTTTCCTCTATTGAATTTTTATCTTTATTACATCTGTTGTATGTTCTTGGATATTTAGAACTAGTTTTATAATGTTTGCCATTTTCTCTGACATATATTCCGTCAAACACCAGGCAATTATGAAAATGTATTGAGAACTACATTACCACATGTAGTAAGTCTGGGAAGCCATCTTTAACTAATTCTAGTTTAATCTGTTCAGCACTTCAGTTAACACTTGAAAAGCAGTCATTTTCACACTTGACACATATTAGCACACCTCTTTTATTTACCCTTTGGATTAGTGGTATACTGTACTCTTTATATCTGAGGAGTAAGTCTGATATGACTCAAATTCATGCAGTGTTTGATCTATGTGTATTATAAAAATGATAACTTTTAACGTTGCTTACTTGTAACTTGTTCACAGAGGATTGAAATTAAGAGTATTCTGGAGGTCTTTTTAGCAGCTTTTCCTTCTCATTTTGTAATTCCCAAAGAATATAGGCTTATTGAGGTTAAACGATTTATTCAAGGTTAACAGATAATGAGTTGCAGAACCATAACTGGTACCTAATTTATTCACATTTCAATTATGTTTTCTTTGCAATATATAGCTTTTTTTCATTTACAACATATTTGTTAAAGTTGCTACAATATTCAAGTTGACCTTTTGGAATAGTATCATGGTTGCTTTGCTATGAAATGGAAGGCAGTTGTGCAGAAACTGCACAAATTTCTAATAGTTTAATAAGATAAAAATTATAGACTTCTAGAACAGACCTTTGTATTAATTGTGTACTCATATGATTTTTTAAAATTGCTTGTGGTAATTTAAGATATGAGTATATTTAATGTGTATGACCAACCATAAATGTGTGTGAGTATATCTGTATATGTGTGTGTGTATATATATGTTTTAGACAAAAAATTATAAAATTTAGGAGATCTTATTTTCATATAATAATGATGTGACCTGCATTTTCATTTACTGAATTTTTTTCTGTCTTATGCAGATCAGTGGGGAAGCACAGGAGCTGTTCTCTGTACGACATGGCCCAATTCGAGCAGCTAGAATCTTGCCTGCTCCACATTTTGGTGAGTGTAGCCCTTAAAGGAAAAACAAATCATTCAGAAAGAGTTTCTCTTTTGTTGGTCTTGGACTACAGACAGCAAGAATGATAACTAAAGCCTGTTTTCCTCCAAGTGTCCATTCCCCTTCCCCTCCTCCCTACAAGATAAACTCTTAAACTCTGTCAGTTGAGATGGAAATAGGTAATCTTAACCAATTCAATATGGTCATTCACTTTCTGCTGTGGTTTTGATTTATCTTCATCCTCTTTGATCTCAATTTAGCCTCTGCCACTGCTGGCTCTTTCTTGAAGCCCTTTTCTCTCTTGGTTTTCATGGCTTCTTTCTTCCCAGATCCCTTCCTTGCTGAATGTGCTGTCTTTGTTATGTTTCTGGCTTAGCTTTCTTCTGTGGGTATTCCTCAAGTCTCTGTTCTCATGCCTTTGCCCTTCTTCTCAGTTATACTTTACTGCCTTGGAGAACTTGGTTTTCATTATTATCTCTATTGTAGATGACTGGTCTTTGCATCTCCAGCTGTGTCAAAAGTGGAATTTTTGGCTTTTAACCTTTCATCTCCACTTTAGTAGAGAATACTTCTTAATGTATTTAAATAGTATATATGTTTTATATTTATTTTAAAAATTCAAATATGTTTTTGTGTTAAATATGTTATTTAGATGGCTAAATTTTGGGTTCTTTAATACTTTGAGCTTTCTAAAGGTTATATTTTCTCATTCATTTTTCTGTGTTCACTCAAGAATGTTTTTGCATGTGCACTAAAAAGACAATCATATTACTCATGTTTGGATACTTTGAAAATCTTTTTAAGAAGAAGATATTAAAATATTTTAATTCTATGGTATTTTTAAAGGTTATCCTGAAGTGGAAAAATGTTAGTTATAAGACTTCTTTTAGCAGTTAACTTTTCTAAATTTGTGAGAATGATGTATATGAAAACTTATGACAGTGTGATGGTACATAAGTAATTTTAGGGATTAATTCAGTGACTAAATTGGCTTAAATGAAATGGGGAGGGTGGAGGAATCAAGGCAACAATATCTTGCAGTTAGGTGGAGATTTTCTCCCTTGCTATTTAACTATATAGCATATACAGATTTTAGCTCTTTGGCTGTCTCTCTGTTTCTCCCTCACGTGATCACACACACCCGCACACTCTCTCTCTGTTTCTGTTTTTTGTTGCATTTGCATTTTGCTGAAGAATATTCTAGACCATTCTTTTCTGGAGGGTTTTTAGAATGGCCAGCTTTTTCTTTTTGAATGGCTGGAATCAAGAACTTTATTACTAAAGAACTTCTGATATGTCTTTGTTTCTTTTGTATGTAATTCACGGTGCAGACTTTTCTCTCTCGTTTTATTTATGAAGTGCTTTTGTTTATACTTACTGATGTTCAACTTCTCAAATTTTAAGGAAGAAATACTTCATAAAAGTATCTAATTAATATTAGTATAATTTTATTTAGAAGTAAGTTTAGTTTACTTTCCTATTTAAAAAGGAAAGTAAGCTTATTTTAAAATATATTAGATCTAAAATATTATTTTACGTGGGTAATTGTTCTGTATGACTTGAACAAATCCCTGTGCGTAGCTTTTATTGTATTTGATTAATTTGTAAGATGTTTTTTAAAAAACTGGTCAAGTGCAGTAGTGATAAGGGGAGGGAAAGAGTAGAATAAGGAGTTGGATCTGTAACTGGCTGTGAATAATAATTGCTAAAACTCACTGCCTTTGGACCAGACTTTTAGATTTTTTTCTCAAAGTTATATATGTAACTGATCACATAGAATATAGTGGAAAATAGTAATACCCCACAGCTCTCTTTTATCCATTTTGCTTTATTCCTTCATTATGATGTAAGTAGTAGCTTCCTGAAAAAGGATGTGTGGGAAATCTTGTCTGTTTGAAGATGTCTTTATCCTTCCTTAACTCTTGATTGATAATTTGGCTGGATAACACATACTTGTTTGCAATAGTGTTACTCACAATTTTGAAGGCATTGGTTTACTATTATGTTGAAGACTCTGAGGCCATTTTGTCACCTTTTTCTTTATATGTGGCTTGTTTTTCTTTCTTGGAACTCAGAATTTTGGCTTTGCTTGCCATGTTCTGAAACTTTGCTGCCTTGTGTCTTGAATCATATATTGCCTGCCTCTTTATGGCCACAATCAATAATTGTTCACTTTCATGCCAGGTGTGATGGCACATACCTATTTTTCCAGCTACTTGGGGGAGCTGAGGTGGGAGGATTGCTTGAGGCCAGGAGTTTGAGTCCAGCCTGGGCAATGTAGCAAGATTATATCTTAAAAAAAAAAAGAAAGAAAGAAAGAAAGAAAAAATTTCATCACTTTCTTTTTTTGAGACAGAGTCTCACTTTGTCACCCAGGCTAGAGTGCCATGGCGTCAGCCTAGCTCACAGCAACCTCAAACTCCCGGACTCAAGGGATCCTCCTGCCTCAGCCTCCCAAGTAGCTGGAACTACAGGCATGTGCCACCATGCCTGGCTGATTTTTTTCTATATAGTTTTAGTTGGCCAATTAATTTCTTTCTATTTTCAGTAGACATGAGGTCTCGCTCTTGCTGAGGCTGGTTTCGACCTCCTGACCTTGAGCAATCCGCCCACCTCGACCTCCCAGAGTGCTAGGATTACAGGCGTGAGCCACTGCACCCGGCCGACTTTCTTAATTAGTATAGATCTGCTTTAGAATTTTTTTTTCAATACATATTCCAGAAAGCTATAATAATTGGTATTAGTATATCAGATAGAAACTGTTACTAACCATCTTTCAAATCTGTCCTTCTAGAACATTTTTTTTTTTTTTGAGACTGAATCTCACTCTGCTGCCCAGGCTAGAGTGAGTGCCGTGGCATCAGCCTAGCTCACAGCAACCTCCCTGGGCTCAAGCGATTCTCCTGGCTCAGCCTCCCAAGTAGCTGGGACTACAAGCATGCGCCACCATGCCCGGCTAATTTTTTCTATATATTTTTAGTTGGCCAGTTCATTTCTTTCTATTTATAGTAGAGACGGGGTCTCGCTCTTGCTCAGGCTGGCTTCGAACTCCTGACCTTGAGCAATCCGCCCGCCTCAGCCTCCCACAGTGCTAGGATTACAGGCGTGAGCCACCGCGCCCGGCCAAGCCCTGCTGATTTTACCTCCAAAATACATCCCCAAGCTGTCCTCTGTCTCCACTGCAGCCACTTGAATCCATATCAAATCATTCCTCTGCTTAGAAACCTTCAGTGGCTTCCCAGAACACTCAGAAGTAACCCAGCTTTTGGCCAGACCCTGTGTGACTGGACCCTGCCTGCCTTTCCAGCCACTTGTGGCCTCTTCCTCCCTTGCTCTTTTCACCCTGGGCCAAACAAGTCAGGGCCTTGTGGGTGCTGTTTCCTCTGCCTAGAGCACTCCCCCACCCTGCGCCGCACACAGCCAGCTCTTTGCTTCCTTTAGATCTTAACTGAAATGTCACCTCTTCCAGGAAGCCCATCTTGACCACCCTGCCTAAAACTAGCCTCTGTTATCGTCTATATCAGCCTGTTTCTTTGTTTTCTGTCCACAACATCAATTCCGTGAGGGTAGGGACCATATATGCACAGAGCCTAGTACACTGCCAGGTATACAGTAAGTGGTCAGCAAACATTTGCTGAAAGAACAAATGAATCAGTCACCACCTAGGGATCAAGCAGTTCCCTGTAAGTTCTAGGGGTTAATCTGAGGGGAGACTGAGGCTCAGCTAGGGCCTGACAACACTCCCAGAGGGCGGCTGAAGCTAATTTCTGGTTTTCCAGTTCCATGGGACAGGCTGGGACCCAGGCCAGAAGACACCTCACCTCCCTTTTCCAGCGTGCCAGCCACTCGTCCCGCTTGCGCTTGCTGATGTAGTAGGGGTCCCCCGCCTGGAAGGTGAGCCGCGGCATGGGCCGCTGGCGGAGGCTGGACTCCCAGCCCAAGCCACCCCGCAGCCGGCCCCGGGAGCCCTAGGACAGAGAGATGACAGAGACAGAGAGGCATTAAGGTGGGCACTGACAGCCCCACTGCAGGCTGTATTCCTCCTGGCGGGGGCTGAGCAGGCACTCCCCTCGAGTGGCACGTGGAAAGTCTGACTCCTGGCCAGAGATGGCGGCCCCGGAAGCGCTGGGCAAGCCCTGTCCAGGCTAGAGGAGAGAGGGATGTGCACGGTGGGGTGGGCGCTCACGGACACAGACCACGTGGGGAGGTGCCTGGTCTCCAGAGGAGGATGAGCTGGCTGCCTTGTTGGGGGACTTCCAACCCCACACCCACTTCCTCTCCTCACAGAGGGATGTGTAAAGAAGGGGGCCCACCCTCCTACCCCCCTCCCACACACTCGCCACAGTGGGGCGGGGGCGGCAGAGGTGTGGCTTTCTTCTAGAATCAGGATCCACAGAGCCCCTGGGGGTGAGGAAAACACTTGCCTCCATTTTCATGGATTCAATGTTGGTCTCCTTGTGTTCTTTGCCTGTGGAGAGGGAAGAACAAAGGGACCGTTGGCAGAGTTACAGGAGTGGCTCAGAGGCCCCACCTTGTGCCTGGAGTCCCTGCCACAAGGGACAGGGGTCCTTCAACCATTTATGTTCAGGTTTCAAACACGACGGCCTGCCACATGCCGGGCACTGTGCCGAGGGCAAGGCCTAGGCAGGGTTTGAGGCCCAAGTGTGAAGGAACAAGAGGAAAGTCAGGGCTATGGTTTCTGGCCTGTTGACTCTGTCTGAGGTACACAGGAGGGGACAAAAAATATCCCCACTGTGCTGCTCCCAGTCAACAAAGCTGCTTTGCCAGCGGAGGGAGCAGGAAGGTGGAGGGGTTACTGGAACGGCTGGCCTTGAGGGGCCCTGGGAGTGCTTGCTGCTCTCTGTGGGGCAAAAACGCCCCCGGCATCTCTGAGTGTGTGTTGGGGGCAGGGAGAGAGCCCTGGGCCAAGTGGAACAAGACCCTGGTGAAACAACTTTGTTTCTGTGAGACTCAGTTTCCTCTCCTGGAAAATAAAGATGCTGGAGATGGTTTCCAAGGTCCTCCTGCAGTTTGAAATATTACGGTTCTATTATTATCTGCCTCTGTCCCTCCGTTCCCAGCCCCATTCTCAGACCAAGAGTTCAGCCTTTACTTTAGACTTGGGTTTAGATTCCAGTCTGTCTCAGTGTGACCTCCATAACCTCTCCTAGCCTGTTTCCTCACTGAATCAAGGTAGATAAACTTTCTAAATCATTAGGCTCTTATGACCATTAAGTGTCTAGAGCAGGGCATACAATAGGTGCTCAATACATGTTAGTGTTGTTCCCCTTCCCTAAGTGATTCCCAGTGCTCGGCTTCCCAGTTTTTCCGCGGTTAGGAAGGTTAGTGCCCTTTCCCTGTGCTCCTCTGGGACACCCCTGCCCCTCCCCAGGCCACACCCTGGGGCCAGGTGGGTTCTGCCTTCCCAGCTTGCTGCTGGAGGGTGTGTGTGGGAAGCCCTCCTTCCACTTGGGCCCCTGGCCGCTTTTCTCTGAAGCCCAGAGAGCGTTGAGCTTGGGCCCAAAGCAGGAAGGTCACCAAGGCTGGCTCCTGGTAGCTTGGGGTGGGGGGAGACGAAAGGCCCAAAACGGAAAAAACAGCCCCTACTTCATCTCCTGGCTCCGAGCGGAAGCCAGCTCGGCAGTCATGGCCTTTGGATGCTCAGCCGGGAGGATGTTGCCCTCCCGCTCACCAGAAAGTCCCAGGCCTCTGCCCCGGGGCCCGCACAGCTCGGTCCTCAGTGGCTGTGTCCCGGGTGACAGCACTGGGGAGGGAGGCAGGAAGGGCCGCCCTGCGGCTCGGGGCCCTGGCGTCGGGCATGTCACGCGGGCGGCCGTGGGGGCGGGACACGGTGCGTCTGTCGCGGACACCTGTGTGGGTGGGTGAGAACGTGTACTTGCCAGTGCTTTGTACGTGACCAGACTTTTAAGGTGTGTCGCACCGTCACGTCTGTCTCCCCCTCCCTGCTTCTTTTCCGGCCCCCCCCCCAGCCAGCTCCCCACCTTTTTCACAAACCCCCGCCCCCAGGCCCCCCGCCGCCTCCTCTCGGACCTCCACGCTCTGCCCCGAAAGCCGCGGGCGGCCAGGAGGGGGCGCCGGGAGCAGCTGCGTCTGCGTGCGCCGGGGGCTGGGAGCGAGGGACCCCGCGCCGCTCCCGGACCGAGTGGCGGCCCCAGACAGCATCGACTCCCCAGCCTCCTTTGGACCGCAAATGGTTCCCACCTGGGACCTTGCATGGCACTGGATTACGTGTACGGGGAATCACTTATTCACTAGAAGAAATTCAAGGCTGAGAGGAATTGTGAGATGATTTCAGGACTCCTCCAGCCCCTGAATTCTGCAGAAGAGGAAACTGAGGCCTGGGGAGTGGAGTAACTTCCGGCCAGAGCAGAGATGAGCTTTCAGAGCCCCTGATGCCCCCACCAGCTTCATCTCCCGTGCACCACCACCGTTATTCCTTGACGTGCTCCTTTCCTGATTCCCCAAGCTCCCCAAAGCAGAATGGCTTTTCCTTATGCAGTTTCCAACCGGCTTCTTTCTGGAATTTTCTCCCTGACAGACTCTGCGCATGCCCACTTCAGTGATCTCTCTCTCTCTCTCTTTCACACACACACACACACACACACACACACACACACACACACACACACTCTCTCTCTCTCTCTCTCTCTCTCTCTCTCTCTCTCTCTCTCTCTCTCTCTCTCTCTCTCTCTCTCGCCTTCCAGTCTGGCCCGCTGCTTCAGAATGCACCACTTGTGAGTCAGGGAGGGTCAGCTGCTCTCTCAGTACACCCATGCAAGCCCAACTGCTCCTGGCCCAGACGCAGGGTCAAGGGCGGGTCCAGGTGGCTGTGTGCCTTGCAGGGTGGCCCTGGCAGGCCTGAACATGACCCTAGGGCATCTCAGGTCATGGGGGAAGGGGGAGGGGAGACCAGAGCGCTCTGACATTTATCTCTAGGTCTGAGATTGTGTTCAGCCAGGGGCCACCCAAGTTTTATCACAATGAACCCAAATCTCCATGGCAGGGCTGAGGCCAGGTATGCCTCAAAGGACAATCGCTGGCCTGATCCTGGGCCCCCAGCTCAATCCAAGCAGAGGAGGGCTTTGTGCTGACCTTAATCCAGTCCTTTACTAGTTGTATAATCTTGGGTAAGTAACCTTTCTGAACTCCCAGTCTCCCCATCTGAAAGATGGGGATAAGGGTCTTCCTCTTGGGATCACAAGGATGAAATCAGAGTACATGCAGCACAGGGCTTCTTCACCTTTAATATGTGTGGAAATCGTGAGAAGCGCTTTGTGATGTAGATTCTGAGTCAGTAGGTCTAGGGTGGGACCTGCCTGCAATTCCATTCTGCTTTTTCTAATTTCCCAGGCAATGTGGCCACTGGCAGTGGTCTGTGGACTACTGTGAGCATCGAGGATTGAGAACCCCCAATACAGCGGACATTCAGTAGAGGACAGCCACGTCACCATCGCTACTGTGACCATCATTACGTTAATGTGGGGTGTGCAGGAGCAGTCCCAAGGCAAGCAGTGGCCTGTCCAGGTGCTGGCTCTTGTCCTTACGGCTCATTTCACCATTTCCCCTCTTCCTGACTTTCCCTGGGCTGCGCTAGCAGCATCTGGGCCTCCTACGTGCACATGGGAGGGTGCCCAGGCCACAGGCACGCTGCCTTAAAGTCCTATGTTTTTGCCATATAGGAACTAATGAAAGGGGTTCCAGGAGAGAGAGACAGGGCCCCCTGAGAAGAGACCTGGAATGAGGGGAACTGAAAGGAGACCACAGCCAAGCCACATCCTCCCTGGGGCCTCAGTCTCCTTCCTCATCTGAACGACCAGCTGAGCCTGGGTTCTTTGTCAGATGACTGCAGGAGCCTCCACCCCGGATCAAGCCACTGCCTGCCACACCCTGGCAGAGCCTCCGGTAGGCCACTGCCCAGCCCTCAAGGACACACCTCACCAATCTCAGCATCTGGGCCATTCACAGTGGCCTTCAGGGATCCCACCAGCTCTGATCCCTGTCAGCATCTCCACTTCCTGGGTAGCTGGGGCCACACAGGAGTACCCCATGCCAAATTCTGGAGGCCAAGGAGACTTGGAGCATTTCTGCCTGCCATGCTCAGCACTCAGATTCTGAGGAAGATCCACCTAATGTCTGAAAGTCCCAAGCCCAGGAATCATCCTTGATACCATCTTTCCCTTCCCTCTCATATCCTTGGCATTTGTCACCTCCCTCCATCTCTGCTGCCACCTCATTCATCAGAGCCACCCCACCTCCCCTCTGACACTTGCAGCAGCCTCCCAACCTCTCATCCTGCTTCCTTGTCCCTCTGTTCCATTTCAGGATGCAGATGACACAGTGATCTGTTCAAATAGCAAAGGTGATCATGTCACCCCTGATAAAGCAGCCTCGAAGTCCTCATCTGGCTCGTCTGCCCACACAGCTTCCCACGCCCTTCTCCCTGGCACTCTGGCTTTGTGGCTTCTGCCAGGTCCCTGGGTGCCCTGCTCCCTCCCACGTGGGAGCCTTCATACCTGTTCTCACTGTCTTGCTCCACTCTCCCTCCCCTGATGGACGAGCTCATTCTTCAGCTTAGGCATAACAGCTCACACCAGCCCAGGTTCCTTTGTTATAGGCCTCCTGGAACCATGTTTCATTTCCCTTAGAGCACCTATCCCACGTATAGTCACACATTTTGAACTGTGGATTTCTCATTAATGTCTGTCTTTCAAGCCAACTGAGGTCCTTGAGGGCAAGAACTGGGTTTTTTGTTCATCATGGTTTCCCCAGCACCTGGTAGAGATCCCAGCACACACGAAATGGGTATTTAATAAGCACCTGTTGACTGACCGAAGCAGGAGCTCTTGAGAACAACTAGAAATGGAGACAGGGAAATCTCAAACTGAAAACAAACCTTCAAAGCTAAAGAGCAGTCTTAGAGCCATGGTTCTATCCCACAAGGCAGGAAGGCCTTGGGCAGCAGCTTGGCACCAGCTGTGGTGGGGATCCCAGGGACCTGGAAGTCAACTGAGACCGGCCTGTGGGGAGGCACCACGTTTGGCTAGGAAGGGCTGATGGGGTCTCCTCTTGCACACCTGGCATTGTTAGCTGGAGGGATGGTGACTTCTCCCTTTCCTCCTCTGTTTCATTCCACTCAGGCCCTTCCCATGCTCCCATGAAGGGTCAGAATACAGGCAAGGGGGCCTGGACAGTTTAGGAACTATCTCAGCACCAAGCCCCATTCTAGAACAGCAGAGGATAGGGGAAGGCACATGACCAGGATTTAATAAATCCTGCATCTGCCACTTAAGATTGGGGTCCATGAGCAAGTCACTTCATCTCCTTAAGCCTTAATATTTTCTCTTTAAAATGGGGATAATAATGCCTCTTGAATAAATTGTTTGGAGGAGTAAATAACAAAACAAATGCAAAATGCCTCAGAAAGCACTCTAGCCCATAGTGGGAGCATCATAAATATTTGTTGAATAATAAATAAGTGAAAGCTTTTTAATAGGTTTGGAAATCTCTTTTCTGGAAATGTTCTCTATCCTGCATGAATATTAGGTTTGGATCCATGCAAAATAAGTCATGCCAATTAATCAATTTACTCATTCCATCATACACACTTGGAAGGAAGACTTTTTGAAATTAAAATGCACATATGCAAAACAACCTGGCAGGGCCCTGGGAGGATCAAATGTGATAATGTATGAGAAAGCGCTGTGTAAACTGTGAAGCCCTGTACAAATGCTAGTTGTCCTCATTACTAACATGTTTACAGCTCGGTTGGCCCTGAAATTGCTGGCTTAACCTAAAAGAGAAAAGTGGGCAACTATCCAGGATTCCAGGAGTAGGCCAAAAAGTCCCCAGATGAAGAGGCCTGGGCTGGGCAGTGCACAGACCACCCCCACCCCAACCTGCCCCCAACACCCCACTGTCACAACCAAGTTTCCAGTGGAGTCAGCCAAACTATGGTGGGCTCAGGACCTCTGTACCGGGCGAGGCACACAGGGCATCTGCTGCCCTCAAGTGCCCAGGCTGGGGCTACAAACACAGCAGTCCCCAAGAGCTGCTGGTCATGTACAATAGTAAGCAGGCCAGGTGGGGGCTGAGGAAACTTAGGGGCACAACCAGCCATGGACAGGACCCGCCACCATCCCAGTCTAGCAACCATTGGCACTATGCAAGCCCACTGTTGCCAGATCTAGCTTTTTTTTTTTTTTTTTTCAAGAGAAGCCAAAACTCCAGATTTTTATGTGAAATTTTTGGATTTTTAAATACTGGCAACTAATTTTTTAAATGTTTAAAACACTACATGAGCCAAATAAAACATGTGCCGGCTGCATTCAGCCAGTAGCCTCCATGCCATAGCCTTGGCAGGTCAACCTTCAGCTTCCACCTGGCCCCATCACCTGCCAGAGAACCAAGTCTCTGACCCTCAGGGAATCCCGGTGGGCCCAGAAGAGGCTGCCCCTTGTGCTGGGGACTCACCCTCTTCTGCAGGGACTCCTCGGCCCTCCTTGGGGGTGCAGCAGCCATTTTCCACTGCTCTGGAGGCTTCAGGCGGGGTCTCAGCTGCACCCTCTCCCTCTGCTGGGGCCCCGCCCTTCTGCCCCCCAGCAGGGCTCCCCTCTTCTGGCTGGGGCTCACTCCGCTTCTCCAAGTCCCCATTGGGTAACAGTTCGGAGAGGCCTGAGTCCTGGGCCGTGGATGGGGACTTGGAGGTCACTGCAGTGTCCTTCGGTGTGTCGCTGCTTTCCACCTGCAGAGATGAAGGAAGAAACACAAGGGAGAATTAGACCAGCAGTTTTATCCTATTTTGGATCACGACTCCTCTGAAATTCTAGTGAAGGCTGTACATCCTCTGTCCCGAAATTGTGTTCACATCAATCTTCATGAAGCAGATACATTCATAATTTTGCTTTCGATGTCAAAGGGGTCATGGGCCTGACCCCTTGAAGTCATGGGGTCTGTGGAATCCAGTTTAAGTAACAGGAGAAGAATCCAGGAAGGTTTGGCAGCCTGGTTTCACTGCCCAAGGGGCACCCCTACCCTCGTTCACTGAGGTTACATAGGCTTCCAAGCCCTCTCTGCAGCTCCTAGTAAAAAACGAATGCTCCCCATAATTCAAATCAGGACCCCCTCTCCAGAAGGTTCCAGTGGCACCAGATCAATTCTGGGAATCCAGGCTGGTCTGACTCCCAGCTTTTCTTTTGGTCTCTTGAGGCATGAGGGTCGAGGAGACCTCCCAAGAAAGCACTCTCGGCCCCCACGGGTTCTCCCAGGCTCTTAGACACAGAAGAGCCGAGGTCCCAGCAAAGTGCTCTGTAGTCTCTGCAGCAGCCCCAGCCCCTCTGGGGCAGTCCCACATTGCCTCCTCACAAGGGAACGCACTTCTTTTCCCCTTGAGTCAGAGAACTGAACTTGCTAAGGTTCCAGGTAATAACAGTCAAATCAAGAGTACTCCTGGCTGTTTTGTGTGTGTCCCTGAATGGTGAGCAATGCTCTTCTCACCCATGACCCCTGTGGAGTTTCTCAGCCTCCCTGGGAAGCAGGTGAGGAATCTGGGGCTGTGATTTGCTCGAGGTCACACGCGTTGTAAGGACAGAGCAAGTGCAGGAGAGCGGGATGCTCTCTGCGCTCTGCTGTGTGTACGTACTCGGTCCTCAGCCACCTGGAAGCAAGCGGGCCAGGACACCTCAAGAAGAATGGAGGTGTCCAGCTTGGGGCAGGAACGGTCCCTGTGCTCAGCGTTCTGCCATGCCCAGGGCCACAGGCTGCCCTGGTGGCTTCACTTGCAGAATAACGCCTGCCCAGCAGAAGGGCAGGGTAATGTCAGCTCAGTGAGGCACTGCTCTCAGACAGCCCACGGTTTCCCCACCTCTAAGGTGGGGAGGACTAGGCTAGACCAATGGAGGTTTTGTCTATTTTAAGTCTTTATTTTTTCTATTTATAAAAAGTCAGACACATATTTTTATAAAAATTCAAACCACACACAAATGACTAGTGTTAAAGAGTTGAGTGAAAGCTTCTATTTCTTTTTTTTTGAGACAGAGTCTCACTCTGTTGCCTGGGCTAGAGTGCTGTGGCGTCAGCCTAGCTCACAGCAACCTCAAACTCCTGGGCTCAAGCGATCCTTCTGCCTCAGCCTCCCGAGTAGCTGGGACTACAGGCAAC
>CAUYRT010017330.1:0-28376 GCA_963574885.1 Lepilemur ruficaudatus | reverse complement strand
AGTGAGGATTAAAGGAATGAACATGGATAAAGTTACCTCCCTTGGATTATGGCCTTCCTGATTCAAAAATAGTTCACCTGTCAAAAACAAGATGGATGGTTTTCTAGTTCTCATAATACTGTGTCCATCACAAGAATCAGATGCTTGATGAAACAGTTGCCCTAATGGCATTTTTGGCTTGTAAAGATTTTTTAAAAGGTGATTTGAACATATGAATAAGAGCTCTTCTTTGTTTTCACATTGATAAGGAAAATGCGTGTTTCTTTCTTCATGAAGTTTAGTTTGATCATTAAAAAGAAACAATCCATTTTAAGTGTACAATTAAATGATTTTCAGTGAATTATTCACTTGCCTGTTGTTTGATTTGCCACATGAACTTGTAGTCTTAATAGAGTATTTTTAATAAAAAAAAAGTAGTAAAAAATGATTATCAATCCAGACAAACTTTACTGATCATCAATGGACATTGTCATGTTGTTAGATTAACCACATTCTGTTTTATAGGGAATTATATAGGAATAAATATTGTAGATGTAAGAAAAACAGTTGTTTGAAATGGACCCTTATAGAGCTCCATTTGTGAATTGAATAGATTTACAGTGTCCTGGGATGGTACACATTAGTAAGGTTTTGAACTTCAATTTTGGCCTTAGTTAATAAGTAATTTTTTTTGCTACGTCAGTTTTGTTTTATTTTTTTCCATTAGCATGAGCCTTCAGAGGAACAATTATTTATGGTTCTGAAAATTGCTGGCTTGCTACTATTTATATTCATTAACTGCTAAATACTCAGGGACTATGTGCCTCAGGGAACTGGGGTAATTGTCCATGCTAACCCAGTAGAGTTATAAAATGTTTAACAAATGAAACTTTCCACTTCTACTTCCCTTGTAGGAAGTTTATTAACATTTACAACCACCATGTTGTTAGGAACCAACACTTATTAAAAACCACTTTGTGTAACAGTACTGCTAGCTTCATGCCAACTTTTGAGACTGAGGAGACTAGTTGGCAGCAAGCATGAATGGGTTTTGTTGTGAGCTATTGGAGTTACCTGGACTTTAATTCGGAAGTGACCACAACAAGTACTAGGTCATAGAGCTAAGGCAGCCAGTATTTTCCAAACATTGCAGGACTGCTTGGGGATCTTGGTGAAAGGCTTTGCTCATTTCAAGGCCTTTCAGAAATGAAAGGTATTGACAACAGAATAAAGTGGCCAGGATTTGATCTGAAAGTCATAGGTATTGTGTCTCTTACAACAAAAAAGTACAATATGTTATCTTCATCTTTCTCTCATATAGCAGCTGTGTACACACTAGATGTAATATCTATTACCATTGATTTAAAGATTGCAGAAATTTGGGAAAATCATTAAAGCTTTCTGAGTGTCTTTTACCTCATCTCTAGTAAACGGGGAAAACAATAAAAAATTCTATAGGTCACAGTAAGGAAAATAAAATCAATATATATTAAAATGCTTTTTAAAATGTAAAGCCAGCAACATAGTGAGACCTAGTCTGTACTAAAAAAAAAAAAAGAATAAAACAAAATTAGCTTGGCACGGTGGCATGCTCCTGTAGTCCCAGGTACTCAGGAGGCTGAGGCAGGAGGATGGAGGATGACTTGAGCCCAGGAGTTCAAAGCTGCAGTGAGCTATGATTGCGCCACTACACTCTAGCCTGGGCAACAAGGCAAGCAAGACTTTGTCTCAAAAAGAAAAGAAATTGTAGAGCATGTGTTGGCTTTTCTTCCTGATATTACTTAGTAGATACAGAACAAGGATGAAAACATAAACTGGCTTTTCATATTCATTTTTTACTACTTCCACTTAACCCATATGAATACAATACTAACAAAAAGATAGCTAAATTGTTTCAATCATGGACAAAATCATCCATTGAGTTTCTTTCAAGAAAATTGAAACAAATGACTCAGTGGAAACCTCTGTGTTTTTGTTATTTGCTTTGGTATATAAAAATTGTGGATTTGCAAAGACACTAGATTCTAAATATTTAACTTAATACACGGCATTTGATTAGTAATTTCATCCAATAACTTCTGAACATTTAGTGCCAATTAGGCTTTTTATTACATAATCATTTCTCCATTTGGATCTCAGAGTATAAACCCAAACTCTTCTTTGGGTGTGTTTGTGTGTGTCTGTATATGTCTGTGTGGGCTTGAGTGTTTTGTAAATATTTGGTACTTAGCAGATTTTTTTCCCCAACAGATGTTCATTGACTACTTCCATGAATTAGTACTTATCATGGTTAAACTAACTTTAAGAACAACATTTATACATGGGAAACATATCTTTATTATAAAAAGAAATGGCTCACTAAATTCTGTTTGAAAAATTCTAGTTTCTTCATTCCTAATGAGAACTTATAGACTCGATAGAGATTTATGAAAATCGCCATTCTGGTGATTTGATTTAACAAGAGTTTCAGGTGAGTAACATTTTTGAATGCTGATTAACTCTAATTTTGCATCTACGCATATAAATGTGTAATTTTTTCCTGAAGTGCCAGATACTGTCCATTCATCGATTACAGACTGATTGAATGTCTATATTCATTTTTTCTGTGTTTGGCCTATATCCAGGACAGATGAGGTATATGCATCTTTCCTAGCTGGAGAATCACCCATTTGTTAGACATTTATTTCTAAACTAAAGAATAGAGAGGAGAAAGCTCAAAACATCAGAGTCCAACAAAATATGGCTAAAATATGTATATAAAATACTGTAACAAAATAGTTCACAGTCATTAATAAATATATAGCCATTAACTGCTACGTTACCAAATTCATACCACTCAGCAGCACTGCAATGCTGACTAACAGAAACATCAGCATTTTTAGTAAGCATTATGGTATTCTCTGATCTGGCCACGGACGTAATCAGGTGTTCACATGCCCTAGGTGCGTGCTAATAGGTGCCTCCCAAATTCTTTCTCCACCTTTAATTCCCCTGGGAAAATATCAGTTAAAGTTTGGAAATGTAGAAGGCAGCAATGTAATTTGAATTTTAATATCTTTGCTTTGTCCCTTCATAAACTGACATCCACCTGTTGATCCTCATTTGATAAGTAAGTTGAATTATGACTTTCAGGGAGCTGGTCATGTGTGGTATCAAACTCCTGCTTTAGTTTAAATTACAACTTAAAACTAGCCACTGGTTGAGAAAATTGACTACACAACACATTGAACATTTCAAGCAATGTATTGATTTCCTAAGATCTACTGAATAGTAGGTGTCAAGGCTGGATCAAGAAACACGATATTCTAACATAAAAGTCACAGAACTGCCTCTAGTCACTAAGCATTAGAATTCAGGACCAGCCCTGTTCTCATCTCTCTGACGACAACAGAAGAATAGAAAGCATGATTCCTGCCCTTTGCTAGCATCATATGCACATGGATAAAATGTGAAAATATTTAAGATCGAAATTATAAATTTCTCTTTTAAGACAACCAGAATTTAAGAAGTTAAAAGCTGTGTGTGGGGAGAGTATCAGAAAAAGTTTACTGAAAAAGTTAGACCTATAAGGGCCCTAAAGAATGAGAAAAAATTAGTCAATTGTTCTCAGCCCTGGCATTAGACTAGCCTAAGGGCGTAAGGATTGTTTAAAAACTGCCTTATAAAAATATCCTCGGCCCCACCCTCAGAAATTCTGATTTAATTGGTCTGGGGTGGGGCTCAGGATATTTTTATAAAGCTCCTAGGTGATTTTAATGTGCAGGCAGGGTTGAGAAGCTTGGAGTAGGACAATGAAGAAGAAAAAGGGAAGAGGGAAAGTAAAAGTTCAAGAACATATGGCAGTTCACTCACCATTTACTCAATAGAAACGTTTATGGAGTATCTATTTGATGCTAGTCATTGAACTAGGCGGTGGGTCAAACAGTAGTGATTGAGAAATGATGCTGGAAGTTTTCCATCTAGTAAAGAGATTCATATATAAACAAGCAATTGCAATGCAATATGATACTTATACACACACACACACACACACACACACACACACATTTCTCTTGTGCTTCACAGCATATTATGGGAGAATGATTTTGGAATTTTACTGTTGCTTAGAGCACTGGTTTTTAATGTTGGCTGCAAATTGGAATCACCTGAAGAGCTTTAAAAAGCACTGATGTTTGAGTCCCACAGCAAGAGATTTTGATTTGATTGGTTTTTGGAATAAGAACCAAAAAAAAAAAAAAAAAAAGAAAGAAACCAAAAACCAAAAACCTCCCTAGGTTATTCCAATACACAGTGCTGGAGTAGAGGCATTTGCCTGATGGAAGTGAAAGGTGTATTTGGGAGTCAGGTTAGATTTCCAGACAAAACAAGACTTCTAAGCAGAAGAACTGCGAATCACTACACTGAATGAGTGGGTTTCTTTCCTTGAAGTTTCTCTGTGATCCAATGAAAGGGAAATTTTTAGGAGTATTCTTTGGCAACAGAATAACGACTAGAATATGGGAGGGGGTTTCCAAAGGTGATTTATCTATTAGGCACAGTTGCCACAGTGCTTGGGGCCCCAAGACACTGTTTTAATGTCCTTTAAAATCAGAAAAAAAAACCTTCTGAGTAGAAGAAAACATTTTACATATATAATATTAGCATATAGGTCTTTTTTACCAAAACAATAGGAAAATATAATTTTTATTTTTTTATGATTATTTTTTTTAATAAGGGAAGGGGCCCACAAAGGCAAAAGTGTTTAGGTCCACTGGAAGTCAGGATTCAGCCCTGGGTTAAAGAGAACCCAGTCTAATTTTAATATCTATCAGATCTTTACTTATACAAATAGGCAAGCATTTAATTTTCTATTCCCTTGAATTGTTTCCACTTTGATTTTGCAGACCTGGAATTCAAGGGCCAAGTCTTTCATCTTATAGTACCTAGTTCCACGGTGGAGAGCACTGATTGAATGAAATGAAAAGTCTGGTTTCAAAAAGCTATATACTTTCACAGGACACATGGTGCTCCCTCTGCTTGGAATGTCCTTACTCACTTTGTGCAGCTAGAGAACTCCTACTTATCCTTTAAAACTTACCTAAACTTTTGAGCTCTGTCTGCGACTTTATCCTCTCCTGCCACGTGCCTAATCACTGTGACTTATCAATCCATCACTATTTTGCTCAACCATTGTTATTGCTCACTCGCCAGGCATTATGGCTAATTTAGTGTGGGCCAGTCTCTTCCAAAATGACCCCCAGTATCCCTGGTTCATTAACTCCTGTGTTCTTAGGCTCTGTCATAACTTCTAACATGTAATAGGTGCCTCAAAATATTTACTAGTTAATGTAGTAGATCAATATGCTATTAAATGTTATACCCTACAAATTAGGACTATTGTTGGAGGCAAGTCCAGTAACTGAACTAAAGTTCTACATAACAAATTTTTTTTTAGCCAAATGAAGTTAGATTACTTCTCAAACAATTCATGTTTCAAGTAAGCTAAGACACAAGGAGGTGAAGAATGTTAATTAAAAGCTTCCAGTTCTTGATAGACCTCAAAGAATTTATTTTTTTTAACATTTACAATCAGAGGTTCCAAAATATAAAGGCCTCAGCAAGAAAACATAAATTTCTTGAACCTTTGTTTTGAACAAGATTTCAGACTTTGTGCCAGGTGATGTTCTTTTTATTCTGGGAGCTAGAAGATTCGTAGACCAGTATTGATCACACATCTAAAGAAACTTGAAGAATGTAAACTATTCATTCTAAAACCAATGATAACCTTTTGTTCATAAACTTTTGTTTAAACAGATCCATCTGTTCACATTTAAAATGTGCTCTCTTTATCTTAAGTATGATCATACTGAAGGTCTGGCTGCTTATTTGTATTTTCCAAGAAGCACAAAGTTCCAGAGCACTAGTTCAGCTGGGACATTTGTGTAAAGTCTGGTTCAATTAAAGAAAGAGGAGTATTGGAGTTATTTTTAATCTATGGATTAATTGTTTTTAATCTAGTCCCTAAAAAGCAATTGCGTTGGTTGTAAAATAGTTCATCCCACTTGAATCTTAATGTCAAGGATGCTGGTTTCACCTCTCTAGACATGCTACTGCTTTTTACAGTGCATACACAGCTTTGGCCAAAAATGATCTCCCCCAAAAAGTGGAAACTGAACTGAGATTCAGAAGGGAGGATAATGTGTTCACCTGAGTTGAACGTTTCATGGGTTGCTGTAGAAAGGGGTTGGAGGAGGAAATAATGGAAGAATAGATCAAATAATGGAAGAAAAGGATCATAAAAGGAAGAGATGGAGAAAATAGGAAAGATTTGGATGATCCAAAGGAAATATACTTGGACACTGACTAAGTGTGACAGGCATGTGTGTCATCATGGAATTAGTGGACCTTCAGGCTCCAGTGGAAATTTAATATCACACCCCATCTAGCCCTTTGAATGGCAAGGTTTTTAGGTGGAGTTGGAGTAGAGTGCCTAAAGATATTTTCTGAAGTGAGCTCCAGAGAAGATGTAAACAGTCCATGACAACGAGAGGTTCACAGGCTGGTAGTAGTGATTGCATGAAAAACTGATCAGGCAGAATGATGAATGACCCCAACAGAGGCAGGGGAAGAGTCGGAGTCCAATCAATCCATTGGCACAGTGTTGTGCATCAGTGATATGAGAAATCAGGGCACTCTCAATGTCAAGTGGGAATTTATTAACCTTCTGAGTAGGGAATGAAACAGATCCAAAACCACAGAAACTGAGGGCTAATGAAGACCTGGGAGAGAATTAGACCAACTGTCTCATTGTTTAGGTGACAGACTCCAAGTTGCCCCAAGGTGACTGTACTCCTTTAATGAGGGCCACAGCTCCAAAGCTCCATGGCTTCTATAGTGGTTAAGAGCACAGGCTCTCCACTACTCTACACAGTGAGACTACTTGGGATCAAATTTGAATTCTATTGCTTATTAAGTTACTTAAGCCTCTGTGTCCCAGTTTCTTCAGCAGTAGAGCAGGGATGACATATTAGTGCCTACCTTTGTTTTGTGAGAATTAAATGAGTCAACACAACTGAAGTGCTTAGAACAGTAGCTGGTGTGGAATTACTGCTCAATAGATGATAACTATGCTTATTTACAGCTGCAGAGGCCAGGTTAGGCATTGCAGGTGCACACAGACTTATCTCTAGATATCCAGTCTTTCCCACTCTAGCCTTGTTGGTGTTTACACATCAGTTAAGTAGCAAAACTTCAAGTCTTCGTCTTGTCTTTGCTGTTTTGTTTGTTTTGGGCTGTTTTCTGGTTAATCATATAACTTTATTACTCATTTATTAAAAATAATTAAATATTTATTCTAAAGAAGATCATAGGCGCTATTATATTTGTATCACTGACAAAATCAACCAAAGTAACCAATGTACTGAAATCAGTGGATGTTCAAAGGCCTTGACTACTCAGTTTTATTCCTTGGGAACCTTCTGGCTGCTGGCAGCAGTGGGCCTCCCTGCCAGGGCAGCCTGGGCTCAGCATCTCCTCTGAAGAGGCAGAGTCTAGCTGAGAACAGCTACTCTGCCAGCTCCTATCTCTTGGGCTCAGAATTTCCTGCCCTTTTAGGAAATGAACCAGCTGAATATTGGCTCCAGACCTGGGCTATATTGGAGAAGGGATTCCTCAAGTCACACAGGCACCACGTGCTTCCAACCACACAGACTCACACACTGACGTCTGTGAGCTAAACTGTGTGTGGGAATTGTCATTAAGAACACATCACTATAATTTGTGTATCAGATGAATCCCAATAAAAAAGCAGATTGCACAAAGTGAGTGATTTACGGAGAGTTTAATAAAGTGACTCTTTAGAAACATGTGGGAAATGTTTTAACAAAGCAAATAAAAGTTAGTGCAACACTCTGGGAGGACTTTACCATCCTTAGGCCTGAAGGAAAGGGTAAGGAATGGAAGGAATTGTCAGGACACAGGGAGAGAGGTTTTTAGAGAGCACCTCTCAAGAGGCTTTATGGCTTTCATCAAAGGAATTCTGTCACCTTGGGGCAAATTGGCAGGGAGGAAACCCGAGACAAAACTACTCTAAGCTCCTTTTTCTCATGCCCTTTATATCTCTGCCATTGCCTCCCCTGGGCTGAATCCAGCAGTTGCTACAGGTCAAATTCCCTGGGAAGAAGTAGGGTAGAGATTGTATCTACAGGGCCACATTCCAACTCCTTTTGCTCTTCATCATCAATTCTTGCCTGGGTGAAAAATTTGCATCCTCAACACATAGGATAGACAAAGTCCTGTTTACTACTGTGCCATTGTGGTATAATGTCAATTTTGTAATATTTTCACCTAAAATTCAAAATGTTAGTCACAACCAGTGCTGTTCAAATAAAGTATTAGAAAAAATAGGAGTGGGTGGCAGTGAAGAAACAATTGTCATAAAACATAATTACCATTCTTGCTTCTGCAGCTTGCCACAAACCTTAAGCTGATCAATTATTGCTTCCTTCCTCCACCACTTATTCCTGCTGCCGGCACCCCAGCTGGTCAGGGTACTTCACTTGATAGGTTACTCAAGCCTTCTTTCTGGTAGGATCTGAGTTATTGGTGGTCCTATCCTTAGTAGGGTGCCATAGTTTCCATTGTATTTCTGTGGGAGCCATCCTTCCTTGTGTATTATGACTGACAAACCCACTGAGATGTTTTCTGAGTTAAAGGTACATGAGATAAAGCTGGGATACTCTTGGGCATAAGCCCGTTGTACACTTTTCTTTACTGTTAAAATGTGTTTTCTGGTTTTTAAGTGATGCCTCCTGACAATTTATAAGGTGATAGACAAGACATTCTCTAAATTCACAATGATACTAGCAGAAATGCTGCAAGAAGGGAAAGCATTCTACACCAGGAATAAGTGTCTACGTCTCCATGAGGGGAGGGGTTCAACATAAGTGATCTGCTACCATGTAACCCGACGATCACATGATGAATGGTGCCATACAGGAGCCTTGACATTGGTCTCTGCTGTTGGCAAGCTGGGCACTCAACAATGATAGCCAGATTGACCGTCATCATGAGTGGAGTCCACACTGTTGACCCTGTTCATAATTTCCATCCCTGCCATGCTGGCCACTTTGGACATAGACACTTTGAGTGAAAACTGGTGCTGTGGAAAGAAATGAACTGAAATCACACTAAGGACCATTCTTCTGGTGGGCGTGTACCTGGGACACAAACGTTCTCATGCTCTGTGCTTACCTACGATGTCTATTCTCAAACCTCATTTTCTGACCTTCTTATGACAAACTTGCATTTTGTTGTACACAAATTGTACTTTGGTAAAGTTGTTTCAAAGTTTAAAAAGACATGCCATTCAGACACTATCTCCAGATCTAAATCCAGTATTTCGGGTAATGTTAGTTCTTCAACATCGGGTCTAGCTGTGGATCCTCATCTCCCTGTAACAAACAAGTTATATGCACTATTCTCCCTGCCCAGTATATCATGGCGGATTAGGGAAAGTATAATCAGATATGAAAATTCCGACTCAGTAAAGAAAAGAATGAAAGTCCATAAAAATTGTGAAACCCTGCTGTGCAAGCATTGTGAAAACCCCCTGCCCCTGAGGGTGAAGAATTTCCTAGATTAGAAGCCGATTTTACCGATGGGAGAGCAGGCTCTGTCTTTCTGGAAGTTATTCCTTGTGCATTCTCCTCCCTGGCCACCTCTGAAAGGAGTGTTGGAGAGTGTGCCCTTATCCACAGCACGTCATGTGGTGCAACTCTGGATACCTGAAGATTACTGTAGACATTGACCAATTAGAGGCATTTTTAGTCTGGGTTCATGGTTCTTGGCTATACGAGTCCCTTAAGAAGGTAGGCTTCTAACCTATTTGCTTCCAGTCGGTACCTATGCCAGTTACATTTCTAATCAAAATTGCTAGCTTTGTGTCTTTCCTTCCTGGCCCTATACCTTTCTCTCGCAGCTTAATGGCAGCAATCTAGAGAACATGAAGCTCTGGTGGGTGGGGTGGGGAGGACCCTTGGTTTAGCTTTGTTTTTGCTTTTCGTTTTCAAGCAGGGCTCAATCTTACTGCACCTTTGTAACAAAATCTTTCCAAACTTAGTTTCTATTGCTTGGTTTCTAGAAATACCCGATTTTCCAATACTTTGAGATTCCATATAATGATACTTTATTCCTCTTCATATCTGCTTGCTAAACAGCTACTTCTTGCCTGAGTTAATTTTTCTCTTTATAACATGCTACAAGTGACCTTTCTAGCACACTTTTATGTTATTCTTTTTGGTTGTTTTTGTTTTTGAGACAGGGTCTCACTCTGTCGCCCTAGGCTGGAGTGCAGTGGTATGATCATAGCTCACTGAAGCCTTCAACTCCTGGGCTCAAGCAATCCTCTTGTCTCAGCTTCCCAAATAGCTGGGACTTCAGGTGCATGCCACCATGTCTGGCTAATTTAAAAAATTTATTTTGTAGAGACAGTGTCTTTCTATGTTGCCCAGGCTCAACAAACTTTAAACTTACTATATTCAACCTCCACTATAGCCACAAGTCTACCTGGGACCTTATCACGGACAATGGCTTTACCAAGTGTTTAGATGCTTAATCTCTCTAACTCAAGCCACACAGTTGAGGTTTCCTCGTGGCAGTATTTCATATCTAACACCAATTTCTATATTAGTTGAGGATGCTAGAAGCTATAAAAGATAAACCCTGAAATCTCATAGATTCGTTTGTTTCTTGTTCGTGTAGAGACCGATCTGTGACAGGGGTAGGGATCCTAAGCCACAGAACCATGTCAGTCACAGGCCTATTTTGTCTCCCTGGGCATTGGCATCCCCTGGATAATAGGGAAGAATGAGCACAGAATTTCTGCCCACATTTAACAACCAGCTTGGGGGTGGCATTCCAAGGGGTTAAAATTAAAACAAACAAACAAAAACAAAAAAATCTCAAACAAGAAACTGAGTTATATGGTCACATTTAATTGAAAAGATGTCTAAAAAATTAGTCTAGCTATAGATTAAAAAAGTTAGTCTCTGTCAAATAATCTAATGGTCTGGTAGTAAATTAGACTCTTGTTGTTTAATGATATTCCTTCCAAAACACAATGAAATGAAGTTGTGTTGGAGCATGCATGAGCTAAAGCAAAATCAGAAAAATATCACCCTCTGTGATATTAAACCCAATGAGAATGAAAATAAAAGTGAAAGAGCTTGGTCTCTGGCAGGGATGATTTGAAAATGTCTTGGGCCTGAATTTTCTAAATTCACTCAAGGTGATAAAAAGTATTAGCAGGAAGATATGAATGTAATACAGATTGTGCAATAGAATATGCAGTATATTCTATGGTTTGATAACTGCTTTAAAAACGGGATTTAAATAGTAAACATGTGTTAGTGTTTGTATAATTCTAGAAAAAGGCAATGAGAAGCCAGCTCTATCTGATGGTTACAAATGTTCCGATCGCTTAGAAGAACATGTTTTCCACAGTTAAAAAGGGATAATTCTCTGAGTTTTATTATAACGTGGGGTTAATATTCTTCAGGTCCATTTTACTACATCCTTAGTCTTACTAGAATTCTGATTATTAATTTTAGTAGGTATTTGGGTCATGGCATTGACTATTTACCATAAGCCAGTCACTATTCTAGGCTCTTTGAAAAGTTAATTTATTTTTCTAACAACTCTTTCTTTTCCATTTCACTGATGAAAAAACTTAGAATCATACTGATAAAATGACTTTGCATGTCAGGCTACTGGAAACTCAGGAAACAAGTTGCACAGTTGGATTTCAGGTAGTTTATCTGACGCCAAACCCCATGACCTTAGCTCATACGCTATGCTGCTTTTCATGGGAAATAGATACTGCTATTGGGTATCTGTTGGATAGTAGAAAGTTGTATCTTCAATGAAAGAAAGTGGATCTATCTTCTGGTTGTATGTATCTTATGAGAGTTTTGATGGTTTTTGTAGTGTACCCTCTATCTTTCAGATGGGAAAAAATCCAGTATTATGCATCCATTGTTGTGCAATTTATATTGTTTTTAATAAGATACTGAAATTTCTGCCTCCTAAATACCAGGCATTACTCATTTTTGCTTAAGAAATATCCCACAGATGGTCCCAATTTTAATCTGTTTGCCTCCTAGATGTGGCAGTAGGTCCCAAATCACCAGATTCAAGAGTATTAGGTATACCTCTCTTCATTAGGAATAAGTCACTGATCTGATCTTTGGTATCTTAAGGTAAAATGATTAATTCTCTCAGGGCCACAAAATACCAGGACTGATTTAAATGAAACATGCAGCCATTTGCATAAATTTGTTCTTTTTCGGGTCTTGGCCATTTCATTTTACTCAAATATGAAAATCCTTATAACCCTAATATTAAACTCTATCCTGATGCTCTCCTGGGGTTTTTCTTACCGGGCCAAGTTAGCTCTGGCCTATCAAAATTGGCACCAGATATTTCTATATAAAGCAAATTTTGTAACTCCAATATCCTGAAATTTAACAGAAAGTATAGGTCATTCATGTTCTTTTTAAGAATGGCTCATGCTTATTCCTATGCAGTTTCTACAGAACCCTATGGGACCCTATTCTGTTTGGATGTGACCCTTTAGTCTGTGTGCTGTTTCCCTCTGACTGTGGCATTAATATGTTTTGACCATTCTATGAATTGCTTGAAAACACTATTTAAAAGTTTGCCTTGTAATACCATGTAAAACTGTATAATAACCAAAAAACGTAAGTGAAAGGATAAAGATTGAGAAATCAGCTAAGTAAATGATTGGGATTTCTGCTTTATTTTATTTCTTACCTGTTACAGATTCAGATCTAGAAATTCTATAGTTATCTCTGGAACCAAGGCCCATTCATTCAACCAGTCATCTACCAGTAGTCTCTGAATTTCTGACTGCTGTGGGAATCACAGTCCAGTACGGCAAGCAGAAAGGTTGACAAAGGAAACAACCAGAGAGAAACTTGACAACTTTTCTTCAGACAATTTTGCTCAAGTGACCACGGTTAATCCTCTATTTTCTATTCTGCTCTTCTGTCCGATGGGTGCTTGTACAGTCACATATCTGTATTTCTCTTTTGTAAAAGCAGCCTACAGGTAGAAAAATTGCTACACGGTATTATTCATTCACATTTACTCATATTTAAAACCAATTTAGACTAGCTTTGATATCAAGGAAATTCACTGATATGTATTATTCCATAGCAACCTGACATTAAAGAAAATGTTGAACTGAGAAGTTTGTGCACACAAATAACCCGGGCTCCGCATTAGGGAATCCTACAAAATTCCAGAAACATGAGCTGCTATTTCAGTAAGTATAATAGTGTTATCAAATACAAACATACACGGTGTTCTTTTCCAAAGTGAGTCTGCAAACATTGGGATTTCCTACCTAAGGCTGTTTTCATTGGAGAGAGCTTTAATGGGGTGAAAAGTTTAAACAGTTAAGGAGCAATACTGAATGCGAGTTTGAAGTCTCAATATCACGTCTTCTGTTTTTCTTTTCTTACTGTGACTGACTCATCTTATGACTGGGGTGACTCATTCGGCCTCTGGATGCCTCAGTTTACAAACCAAACTTGTGAGACAACATTGCCCAGATTTTGAATTATATCTTTGTTTATTTTTGAGATTCACCGCTGTTAGGTAGGTACTGAAAAACCATATTAAACAAGATACAGACTTTTATTTTGCTTAATTCCACTTGTAAGAAATGCTTAGAAAGGGCGAAACTATAGAGACAGAAAGCACCGCAGCAGTCGTCTGGGGCTGGGAGTGGGTGTGAGGCGTGAGTGTGATTGCAAAGGCAGAGGGGGAGCCTTCAGAGGGGCGTTGTGGCGGTTGCGCTATACAGCTACACAGACTCATTAAACGCCACAGACTCTGTACCAACAGCGGGTGGATGTTATGATATCTAAATGATATCTCAACAAATGGGTAACTCTCCTGTGGCTCCCACTTCGCTGGGAGTAAAGGCACAGTCCCCAGCATGGCCCCAGGGGCTTGGCAGGATCTCACTCTGTCCCTGCCTCTCTGCTCTCCTCCTTCTCCCCTCACTCACTTGCTCGGCCATTCCCTACCTCAGGGCCTTTGCACCGGCTGTTCCCTTTCCCTGGACTACTCATGCCCCATGCGTGCGCATGACTCCCTTCCTTACCTCCTTCAGATCTTGATCAGATGTCACCTCTTCAGAGAGGACTTTCCAGACCACCCTATTTAAATTGCAGTCCTTCTCCCCAGCTCTATTTCTCTTCATGGCACTTATCACTGACCTACCGTACATTTAGCTCCTTTGTCTTACTCCGTTTGTCCCTGTCCACCTTCCACGGCCCTATCCCACCCTCAACTAGAACATGAGCTTGGCGTTAGCGCGGGGCCTAGCATGCGGCAGAGGCTCAGAACATCAGGCTGAAGGAATGAGCTGCACCCTGCGGGCCCTGCGTTTAACCCCGGGCATGAGGGAGCAGGCTGGCTGGGCACGAGGCTGCCGGCCCTTTCAGGGTGTGGAAAGGGAGAGGGCTGTGCGCACAGACGTCACCAGACGTCACTCAGACACCATTTCTGCTCTTGGACCTGCACGTCCAATCTCACATAGAATCCCCAGAACACCCCTAGGGGGCCCAGGAGGCAGCTGAGACCATGAGGCTGCGCAGGGGCGGGAGGAAGCCAGGCTTCCCCGCACGTCCTCACTGAATGCCCGGATCCACTACGTGCAGCAGAGAATTCCTCCTCGCCGGGATGTTTCAAGATCCATTCATTCCACAAACCCTGAGCACCTGCTCTGAGCCCAGCCCTGAGCTGGGTGGTGCTGGAGACACTGCGGTGACCAGGACAGTCCTGGCTCTGCCCTCCGGGGGTTCTCAGTCCACTGGGGGAGACAGACAGGTCTGTCCCCACTCAGAGACAACCCAGAATGGGCAGGGCTGGGACAGGGAAATCCTGAGGGCTGTGGGAGCACGGAAGGGGAACCTGACCAGCCTGAGAGGCTTGGAAAGGGCTTCCCGGGGGAGGGGACATCTGAGCTCTGCGAGACTCAACCAGGATCAGCCAGGTAGGGAGGGCAGGAGCGTGTGCTGAGGCTGCGAGGAAAGAGACAATGAGGTTCGCTCTGGCAAATAAGAGGTTCTCAGGGACGCATCCTCCTCTAGTAAAGCGGTTCTTGAGCTGGGGTCATTTTGCGACCTTCCCCCCTCCCACCGTGGACATTTGGCAGTGTCTGGAGACCTTCTTGGTTGTCACAGCTGAAGAGGAGTGTGTGCTGCCGACGTCTCATGCGTACGAGGCCAGCGCGGCCCCCACAATGACGAACTATCCAACCTAAAGACGTCAACAGTGCTGAGGTTTAGAAATCCCAGCCTAGTCTGAAGAAAGAAATTGTGCAGAGTCTTCATCGCTTAAGAATTTGTACTTTACCCTGAAGGCAAAGAGATAAATTTTGAAAGTTCTTAAGCAGGGATGGTACAAGAGAAGATCCGGGTGTGTCTGGAAGCTGAGAGCTATCAGGGCAGCCCTCATCTCTCTGACCACCACTCTTGACCTAAGAATCAACAGGAGCTCAGAGAGGGAAAGAACTCCTCCTTCTAGCAAGGCTGGGAGGCCCCTGAAGACAGGGACAGGGTCGTCATTTCAACTCTAACTAACAAGCATTTCCTGAGGCCAGGCCCTGCTGGGGAATGCTCGAAGACTCAGACCAGGTGTGTTGGGCTCGTCACACAAATCGCATCCTGGCGTCCTCCCCAGTGGTTATGATTCAGCTCCCTGAGTCCCTGGCACAGACTTTTGTCATCACCCTGGTCTCCTTTCCAACTGCACTCATAACAGGGACATGCTAGAGCCATCTTTGTGGCCCTCCTGTCCAGACTGTCATTTACCACTAGAGAAATAAAGTCCCAGAGAGGGAAAGGAACTCACCCAAGGTAACCCAGAGAGTCAGTTTCATTCTCCCCTCTTGACCAGCACTCCTCTCCCCTGCACTGCCCCCACGTGTCAGCACCATCCCAGGGAGTGGGTCTCCAGAACCTTGCTGTCACTCATCCATTCCTCCCATGCCTGGTGTGCTCTGCGGGCGCAGTTCAGTTGAGGAGGCGATGGGTCAGGAGTCATCAGCATGTCCAGAAATTCCCCCCTGGGATCAGTTTATGCTAAAAATACACCCATCCCAGTTCTAGCCACCCTGGCTCACCATGTCTGCTAGCTTCTACATGGAATGGTTTCCAAATCTAACCTGGGTGATCTTTTGCAAGCACCTTAGTCTCACTGTTCCTTGGATTCCCACCTGTCCTATGGGTCTGTCGGCTTCCACAGCCCATCTCCTTATGCAGGAAGATTGCCTGACATTCCCAGAGCTAGAAAACTCCCAATAAATCACTGCCCATACCTCAGGCACCATGAGCAAGACTTTGAATGCCAGACTACCCTAGGAACTATGTAGGAGGCTGGAATTGCAGAGTCGAGAACCCAGGGTGCCTGGGTACAAGTCTGTACTCGTCTGTGCCACTGTCTCCTTCATTCAAGCAAAGAGCCTGGTGGCCACTGGCACAAGCGTGCAGGGTAACCAGTGCACAAGAGGTCCCTGCTCCCAGCACCATCCTGCCTCCCCAGAGGCGGGTACTCAAAGTTCTTCCAGAAAGGCACTGCCAAGGCACTGGATTCTGCACAAAGGGATGGGACACCCCTGTGGGAGGCCCCCCCGGGTTGAGCAGAACCCCTGGCTTTTACCGTGGCCTGGGTGCCTGAGCAGAGCCACGTCCTGCACTGCCCTCGCATAGTCTGGATTTTTCAATATGTTATTTTTAATTAACCTGAGGCCCCCACTGCACTTTGAAACACTGGAGCATGGTTGCATTGCCATTCTAAATCTTCCAAATCTCTCTCAAGAATCAGTAGACAGCTACATATAAGGACAAATCTCAGGATAATAAATGGCATTAGGAATTTACCTTTCTGGTTAGATGATTTTCTGTATTGAAAAATTCAGAATTTGAAATTCACCATTGAATTTTCAAAAATAATCTCCATTAAAAATAAAGTTGCTTTTAGTCTTTATGAAATTTTTATGATGCCATTTGTTGAAAATATGTCATTTCCTCTAAACTTGTGACTCTTTGACTAATAGATTTGGAACTAGACAATTTTTCAGAAGGTCCTAGTCCATACCTTCATCTAAAATATAATTTTATCTTTGTTATCTACTATTAATAAAGTACCTGGTTAATAATTTTCACAAAAGCAGGATAGACATTATTTTTCCCCTTTGAAAAATCAAGAAATACAAACTCATAAAGTTTTGCGTGGTCAAACAACACAATGATAGAGCTAAGACTACAGTCTAGGCTTCTGTTAGGTGTTGATAAAAATCAAATGGTTAAGATCTTGACTTCTGCAGTAAGAAGAAAATGGATTCAAATACTGACTCTGTCATTTGCATTAGGGCACTGGACAAGTTATTTAATCCCTTTGCCACTCAGTTATCTATAAAATAAGGATAATAATTGTGTCTACCTCATAGTTTGGTTTTAAAAATTAAATAAATACTTATGTAAAATATTTAATGTAGTGCCTGGCATTTAATAAGTACTAAATACATGATTGCTATAATTAGCTTTGTGCTTTCTATAGAGGCAGTCTCAGGAAAGTGGTAAAAAGCTTGGCTTTGGAATCAGATGATTTTGGATTTTGGCTTTATCACGTGACCTTTATATGACTTCTTAACTAAAACCTCTTCTATCTATAGCTTTGTCATCTATAAAAACTTAAGTAACATTATGAAGATTAAAGTCCTGACCTATAAAAGGAGAGATTTAATAAATATTAAATTTCTTTTCTTCCACCATGAAGCTTATACAAAAAATTTGATTTACAAAGTATATATTTTTAAACTCTGTATTTTGCCACTTGCTTATATAAGCCATCTTATTCAGCAATATTACTAGCACCTAGTGTGGTAGCCGTATTTTATTAGGCACCCAACAAATACATAGGAGGGAGAACTCTCCGCAGCTTAGGATGCTTAGAGAGGACTTTATGAAGCAGACGGGACTTAAGGGTCTTTGAATAGTGTTTAGACAAGTGGCTTCCATGTGAGAATAGAGAATGATATTTAGATCTGATCATGATAGGCAGCCCAGGCAGCCTAAACTTTACGTGTGGGGAAGAGTGATGGTGCTGGTAGACGTTCTAGAGATGCCATCCTTCATGTCTGACCAGAAGATATTTAGGGTTCCAAGGCACGAATGATACATATCCTGGAAGGAGCACAGGGAAAGGTGAGTGTAACATAGTGGTTTTTATAAATGGAAAAGACAAGTCAAAATGCTCTTCCCCACCTCTTGAAAGTAATGACAGCATTACTGTGTTGATTAGGCTGTGTTCACAATTCTGATTTAATAAAATCAGTTTCCCTTCTATATATTTTCCAAACTTTGATTCTAACTTTCCTATTTGGATTGGAATCATCCCATTACTTGTAATGATACTCCACACATATATTTTAAAAAAAAAAAGCTTTGGAAATATATTGCTGTCTTGTAACTACAGGTTACAACACTGTCAGAAGATAATTTTTTTTTAATAACAGGAAAAAGTGCAAAGACATTAGTGCTCTCTTTACTCCATGTATTGCCACTGGGCCACGTTGGGCTCTTAGTTGAGGTGGTGAAAAAAAGGCTGTGGAAATTTCAGAGTTTTCTTTTCCATGGCATTCCTTGACTAGAGCTGAAAAGTTATCTCACTGCTAAGGGAAGGCTGTGTTTGGCAGGTGTTAAAGTGTGAAGGACGTGTAACCTACACATATCACCAGAGGTTTGTCAAGGGTGTGGGTCCAGGTGTCCTGTTTTGAAATTTTCTTTTGAGGCCACCTCCTGCTGAGTTAGAGGACAATGATTTATTTCTCGTGTACTATGCATGTTTGAACTGGAACAGAATGAGGTCGACCTGAGAGCTTCGGATTACATTTTGACTACTTGTTAAAATGACCATACGTTTTCACAAACCCTTTCACTTCCTTATTTCTTTTGTGAAAATCTCTCATCTCTGTTTTCAAAGACCACGCTCTGGGGCTTGGCACCATGCAGCACTGTTCTACTTGAGATCTTAAACTCAGTCATTCCACTCTCTGGCCACAATCTCTCAGTCAGTTATACCCTCGCCCTCTGCCTTACCTCATGAGAACTTGTAATTCCAGAACCTGTATCCTTTGTCCTCACCTATCAGGTTTTCTCCTTCCCTTCTAGCTGTGATTCTAGAGCTCATCATTCTAACCATTTCTTTCTCCAGCCACCCAGATTCCAATCTACTGCTACGACTTGTAAAACCCCACACTTGCTGACTCCAGTATTTACACCACTACGTGCGAGTCGGTAAGTGCTGCTGGAGAAAATGCCAGGCCCTTGCCAACTGATGCTACAGCGTTGTTTTGTGTTTCAGTCTCTAACCACCACAGGAGCCCATGGTGGCACCTGGTATTCCATCCCATTTCCTGAGCAGCTCACTCTCTCCTTCTGAGAAGATATTATCTTAGACCTTTTACAGACAAAGTAAATTTCTACCCAGTGCCTCCCCAATTTACCCCTATTTTTGGAAGAACACCTTAATACCTAATTCTTGGAAAACGTGTAAACCATCAAATAAGAGTCCGCTCAACATCCATCTCCAAAACTAACGATTTCCCGCATCCGCACTCCCTTTTCTCTTCTTTCACGGCTTATAAACGCAGCATGTCCCTCCTCCTGAACTCCCTTCCTGAGCCTCATGTATTTCTATCCCATCTGACCTCACAAGGACTTTTCTTGTTAATGAGCCCATCTCTCTCCTTTAGCCTCAGAATACAGAATCACATTCTGTATTTGCTCCTTCCCTTGGACATTACGCTTGCTTAAATATCTCCTGTCTTAAGAACAACTACAAAAACTTCCCTTGACCCCGTATTTGCCTACATCTCCCACCCTTTATCTTTCCCACTAAGGCCAACCCTTTGAATAAGTTATCTGCTCTCAAGTCCCACTTCCCTTTACTCCTCATACTTCTCTCTGTGTCTGTTTGTATATGTATAAGTCTACTGTTCTCACTAAGGGTTACACCAACTTCTTATGAATGTTGTCAGGATTAAATAAGTTAGTATAATCCTTAAAAAAGTGCCAGGCACATAGATACAATTCTTAAAACATTGCTCAGTAAACATCAGCTGTTACTAACGCCATCTACCTAATCAGTTAAAATAAATACCCTCGAGTTACCCTTAACCGTTACCTCTCCCTTCCCTCTTGGATTTATTAAATTTCCAGTTTCTTTCGTGTCTACCTCCTTAACATCCTGGAACAGGTTCACACTCTCTATTCTCTTTCCTATTACCCAGGTTGGTAACTACTCTCCTGGATTACTCTAATAACACATTAACTAGTCTTCCTTGGCCCAATGGCTGACCTTCTTCCAACCTGTTCTCTCGCTGCATCCAGACAGTTTTTCTAAAAATACAAATCTCTTCATGTCAGTTCTCTGCCTGAATCCATTAAATGGCTTCCTGAAAACTTTATAATGGTTAACAAGGCCCTTCATGATCTTTCCATGCCTGCCTTTATGTCTTTATTTCTCTTCACTTACCAGTTTTCATGGAATGGTGTAGCCACATCAACTACTTTATTTACTTGAGGGCAGTGCTTCCCAAGAACCTTTCTTACTTCACAACACACAAAAAATAATGATGCATTCGTGTCACACTGGGATAGACCAATCAATTTGCTAGTGTCTGAAGGTAATTGGCCTGAGATCTCATGCAATTCCCCCAGGATGATGGAATCACTATTTATTTACACATGTCTATGGCTTGTTCACAACACAGCAAGGTAGCTAGGGCACATTAGCTCATAAGCTCTGTTCAATACATCAGATGTTCTCAATTATAGACGGTCACCACCAATGCCATGATTTAACTATACCTTTCTACAGCCATCATAACCACTACCAAAACTCCTCTAGAGAGCAAGCTAATCATTCCTAATCCAGTTTGGAGGTCACTTCTTCTAGAAGTCTTCACACACCCTTCACGTCCAGGTCAGCTGTTTTCTATGTGTTCTGAATAGCAGCTTGTAATGCCCCTTTCATGGCTTGTATAAAAACATGCTCCTGAGGAACTCTTCACATACGTATATTGATAATATAATAGTAGATAAATGCATAGGACCCAGTAAGAACATAGAAAAATATGCAGAACGATGATAAGGATTCAATACTAATATGAAATGAACACTCGATAGTGCTTAAAATTCTTACCAATGTCATCACTTCCTGTGTTTAATTAGGTAGATTTTTCATTGGCATAATAAACAACTGCCTTTTAAGCTAATGCAATGCCTATTTTAAGTTCTAGTATAAACTAGCAAGCTAATTACTTTCCTGAAATAAGGAAGATGTAGTTGTAAGTATGACTGGCTTTGGGCAGCAGAACCCGGAGTAAATCTAAGGAAATGGTTAAATATTTACATAGTGAAGTTTTCTTGGGGGGAACATACTTAAATGCTCTCAAGTGTCAAAATCTCCTATATATGTAAATATCACTACATCCTCCAGAAATATTATGTCTTAAATGCATGATTAATTTACTCTTTTGGATCCTTGACTCAAAGTCTATTTCAAACTGTGTGAAAAATTGAGAAGTAACACGACAGTTTAACATCTCAACTCTTGAAAATAACATTGGTTCTACTAACTTCAAGAAGCTTTTAAAGATAACCTCAGTTTATTTAACATTTAGCCTAAATCCTGTTTCATCTTCAAACAAATTAACCTCTTATTCTTCCTTTAAGCTAATTTATCTGATTTTGAGTTATGACGTATTTTTAAACATTTTATACAAGAGGAACATATCAGATATGAAAAAAGTAGTTACAGGAATTTAGAATTGGAAAGTAAATTCTTCAAAACAGGAAATTTGGTGGTTTTCTGCTAATAATAATCAAAATTATTAATGACTTATTACAAAAATGTCAAAGGGAAATTTAGGAAAATCTAATTTAGATAAGACTTTAAAGCCAGCTGACTCTTTGGCAAAGTAGCTTTGAAACCTATTATTGTATTACGGATTTGGTATGTTTTCCTTGGAAGGAGGGGGATTGACCAGATGACATTTGAGGTTCTCCCGAAGTTCTTCCTCTCCCTTTGCCTTCTTTTGATCAGCCTGGCCGCTTTTCCACTACATTTCCCTTTGTTTTGACTCTTGCTCCTTAGTTGCTGATCATCGAGTTAAAAAAAAAAATCCCTTGACCCTGTCTCCTCCTCTGGCCACCAGCCTATTTTCCTTTTCTTTTTCTTAGCTAAACTTATTTAAATGGCAACATTTTTTTGTCTTCTATATTTCCTCAACTTTTAAAAAATATTCTTCCACGTGTTACAATCTGTCTTCCACCTATCTTTCTGCCAAAACTCTGTTCGGTGACATAACTAACAACCTTTAATTAACATATCTGGGCAATTTATCTCAGTCCTCCCCGGCTCTCAGCAGCACCAGCTACTTCCGATAACCTCTTTCCTGCTTGAGTCTCTCTGCCCCTGAAGTGGTAAAACTGAGGCGGTGCATTTGTATCCAGGCCGGGCGGGAGAGGTGGGATAAGCAGTTGCTGACAAAACAGAACTCTCAACGGCACCAGGGACTGCAGAATGGTCTGTCCTTAGGGCAGCAGCCACTAGCACTGTCCCCGGGTTCTCAGACTGATCTCAAATTCCCAAAGGAGAGAACTGAGCATAAGGAAAAAAGGAGAGGCTGGCTGATGGGAAGGGACAGAGGAAATTGAGCAAATACTTGCGACTCATGATGTCATTCTCTGATCTGTTACACTGCGAGCCAAGAGTACGTTCCTGTTCCAATAGAGTGCCACTGGGCAAGGACACAAGACGCTACGGTAGCCACCAGGAAATCATGGAAATCATCCATGCCTCAGGTGTTTGAATTATTTTCTTCAGAAACTTTATTTCCACTGCCACAGACCTCCTTCTGCCCAATCCCACATTATTTTAAATTTCTGATTTAAGACTTTGCTGTAAGTTGCTCACTAACTATGGAGCATATCAATTTGTATGTCTGATAGACCCCTCAATGGAACCTGGACAAAAGAGAGTTTCCATACTCTGTTTCTGATGACATGGCTGACTAGGCTAATGAGGAATCTTTCCTATTACCAATAATAATAGTAATATAAATAAATAAAATAATAGTAAGTGTGAGATAGAATATAAAAATACTCATATACACCTCATGTATGTATACATGTATGCACATACGTACACGACTGCGCTCAGAACAACTGAACAGAAAATCCCAAGTGCCAGAAATGAAGAGGGCACATAAGATCAGTAGAAAGAAGCTCATGCCTCCTCACCATGGCCTCAGAGGATGTTGAATCCGAATATTTGCATTAATGTCTAAGCGGTTGTGGTTTTAATGCCTCTGTGAAGAAAGCAGATGTGGCATCAGGCATGCACAAGGTGAGCAGTCGGAGCGGAGACGCCTGTGTATGAGCAGGACATAGAAAAGGCCACCTTCTGAATGAGGGGGAATAAAGCACTAAATGGGAAAAAATAGACACCTGGGAAATCAGTGCTTGAAGTTTGTTGCCTGCATAGTTATGGAACCCAAATGGTGATACATTAGCTAAAAAAATAAATAAAAAATGATTCTACAACAATAAATAAGGAAAAATTGCAACATTTTTAAAACTCAGGGAGCCTTGGACTCCTTAGAAAACAATCCCTACTGGAGATGATTTTACAATAAAAGTCACAGGCCACACATAGGTGGCTCAGGGATTCAAGCTTCATCTGTCTTGGAACACTGCCATCTTGGAGCTCTTTCTTCTAACTATGTAGACAGGAACAAGAGTGGAGAAAGTACATATGCTCTGAATTGTTTCAGACTGGGAATGACACATAACTTTCTTTCACCTTTTGTCTGTAAGAATTTGTCAAATGATACCACCTGGATATATGAGGCTGAGTAATATGGTCTATCAGTGTACTCAGAAGAATGTAACAGCTTGTGAAAAATAACAGTTATCTTTGCCATATTGTCCTAGCAAATAGACTGTTAGGAGTTATCCATTCTGTCTCACATATTGACTCATCCAGCTTCTTCTCTTTCCCAATGTCTTCATGATTGCTTAGGCTGTCATCATCTTGGGATACTGCAATAGTCTCCTGGCTTGTCTTCCTACCACCTGGTTCTTCCTGCCACTGTTATAATCCTTTGGTATTAAATAACACTAGCAGTAGCTAACTTGGGAAAACTTAGAAAATTATTATAGAAGGCTCTATATCGTCTTATGGATTCCAGAGGCAATAATGAAGGTAGGCTTAGGAAAGACCTAGAAAAAGAGATGTGATCAGAGTATTAGGACTGTACCCAATTATTCAGTTTTCATGGTTGACATTTATCTTATTTGGCCTCTATTCAAGAGAACTTTTCTTTCTTCCAATCCATAGTGTTGTTGTCCATTGTTATGTTGCATTAGTATTCAGTTGTCTTTCCTTTGATACGATGCGTGTCATAGACAACTTGGGCATGTAATTATTTTTTATAACTCTCTTCTTTCTCTAAGGGCAAGGACCACACTAAGTCATCTATTTCTTTCTATGTTCTACCTATCATAATTTGGTGCCTTATACAATCTAGGCAGAGCAAATACTCAATAATTATTCAACAAATCAGTAAATGGACAAAATTCATTATGCCATTTTATTCCTCTGTGAGCATACTGTCAACCAGTTCTGACCTAGAGAGTTCTTGTACTGGATCAGAATAACAAGTCCTTCATCCTTTAAAGCAGCATATCATGACATTTAAATCTCTAAGCAGAGGGAAAAATGACGCTTTATTTTCTTGACTTAGTGCTACATAACCTACCTACCTCATCTGGCTGTGGCATGGTGAGCTGCCTACATCATGTCCAGTGCTTGATCCCATAGGGAAGCTCTGTGTCTTTGTCATGCAAATATCTGTAACTCAAGAGTTTGCAAAGTGCTTTTGCATACGTGAATTACTTTGATTCTTAAAAGTCTTGGACAAAGTCAGATATTATTAATAAAATTTAGCTCAATATATAATTGTACTCTGTTTTGGAAATTATAAAATTATTTTACATGTATTAATGCATTTTTCCCTTACCATTCTATAGGCTACATAGATAGGGACGAAACTAGTATTTTTCCCAAGGCATTTTCCCATTGTGTCCTCCCAAATCTCAAAGTTGGAACTTGATTTTTAATTCATATCTATTTGTGACCAAATCCCACATCTATATCATTGTTCCACATATTTTTTAGCAAAATGATTTTTTTTAAAGCAAAAACAAATGTCTTCAAGAAAAGATGGAGCATGATAAGGAGGCAGCATAGGGTGATGGCAGCAAGGGTGAGACCTGAAGCCAGACTGCCTAGGACCAAGTTAAGTTTACTGACTTCTTAGCGGTAGTGCTTTAAGCAGGTTAATTTATCCATGAGAATGGATATAATAACAGTGCCTACTTCAGAGTTTGTTGAAAGGATTAGATTAGGTAATACATGAAAAAGTACTTGATATGCAGGGCATATGGTAAGCACATAATGCCTGTTGGAGAGACCTCAGAGGCTGCTGGTGCGGAGCCCAGCTCTGGACCCATGACACGAGGGTTTAAATCCCAGTTCTACCTTTTAATGCCTGTGTGACCTTAGGCAAGTTACCCAAAGTCTCTGTACTTCAGTTTCTCCCTTTACTAAAATTGGGACAATAATTATACCTGCCTCATGGAATTGTTACGTAGAATACATGAGCCAATGCCTGTAAAGTGCTCAGTAAAGTTTGTAATTACTTACTGTTAGGGGTCACCCTCAAGATTTTTTTCAATGTTGAATACTCAGTGTACCTGAATCAGATTAATTTTGTTGTTGTTTTCTTCAAATTGGCAACTCAGTACCTGTGTATTCAAATAAACAATGTTTTCAAATAAATTTATCATTTTTATTGTGCCATTTATTAAATTTAATTTAAAGTTATTGAGCTTGCTTTAAGAAAAGAGAAGCAGCAAGAGGAAACCATCTAACTCCTGAACTGGCATTGCATATAGAGCTATAGAGCTCCTTGCCCACTTACTAAGTGGTATGTCTGTATTTCCAGGGACTGATATTTTTCTGTTGTTTTCTTCCCATTTGTTTGTTTGTTTCTTGCTTTTATTATTCTTAGCCTCCATTTCCTGGTGATGAGATATTTTCTTATTCTTGAAATTGCTGTTTGGGTCTTTGGGGCATCAGGTAGATGCAGCGTGGTACATCCCGGTTTCATTCCAGCTGTTGCAGACCTGGTGCCTGTCTTCTTTCACAGACTCTTGCAGTGTGACAGGTAGGTGGACACAGATGTGGTTCTTCGTGAGGGCCAACTTCCTGGCTCAGTGAGGGCCACTACCTCCCTGTGTGCTCACATGACCTCTTCTTTGTGCACAGGCAGAGAAAGCTCCCTGGCTCTTCCTCTCCTTATAAAGGCACAAATCCCATCATGAGGGCTCCATCCTCATGACCTGCTCTAAACCTGATTATCTCCCACATGTTACACTTCCAAATATCATCACATTGGGGTTCAGGGTTTCCACATATGAATTTTAGGGGACATATAAACATTCATCACATAACAGATAGATGATTCATAGATGGATAGACAGATAAAAACATTTTCAGTTCTGTTAAGCTACTTATGACAATTCAGTGCACTTCCTTTTCCCAAAATAAAATATAAATTTAAGATTTCTATTTCACCTAATGCTTTGTTTATCTGGAGTATTGATTTCCAAAGTACATGTCTATTTATGTACAACTGTTGAGGAGTGATTCTTCCAGAGATCTAGGTAAATGTAAATTACATTTTCATTGTGTAAATTACTTTTGAAACTAGGCCTTCTTGTCTATTATTTTTCCTTCCTCCCTCCTTTCTCCCCACTCCCTTCACTCCAGTCACTCTGGCTGCCTTTCTGTTTCTTGAACAAACCCCTCAGACCTCTGCTGGCTAACTCCCTCACCTCCTTTAAACCTTTGCTCAACTTTTTATTGCTGAGTTTATCTGAGATTTTCCTGAGGATATGGTTTAAAATTACAACCCTCCACATCACACCTGGGATCACCCTTACACACTTAGTTCTAAATTTTTCCCATAGTACTCATTATCCTTGTTGGGGCTCAGAAAACGGTGTGCCAAAATATGGTGATTTGGCATGTTGAGTGCTTTGCAGTACAGACCACTGGAAGGCCTCAGAAGCAGCCCCAGAACCCAGGTCCCTCTGACCTCCTGCCCTTCTGTGTCTCTCCCCTCATCTTCCCCTGAACTGAGTCATAGAAGCCAAACTTCTTCTTCCCCAAGGCGGTTCATAGAAACTAGAACCTCTTTCCCCCAAAGCAAACCATAAAAACTGAAATTATTATGTAATCTTCCCATACCTTTCTGTCTAGGAATTGGTCATAAAAAAAAAAAAATTCTCCCATCTACCTTTGTCAGATACTAGATGATAAGACCCTCATTCCAGAGGGGTCCTGCCCCATACCCAGGAGGAAGAAATGCTATAACCAAGAAGTCAAGAAGAATCTGAACAGACAAGACTTGCTGGGTTTCTCTATTCAATGCATCATACCCTTTTTGGTCCAAATTTTTATATGGCTGTCTATTCTTCATCAAACCTAAACATAAAAGTGTATCTTTGGGTTTTCATTCTGAAGGCTCTCATGTCATGTAAAACTTCAATTTAATACATTTGTTACGCTTTTCTCTTATTAGCTGTCTTTTGTTATAGGTATGATAGCCATGAGCCTTATGATGGGGAGAAAAGATATCATACTTTTTCACTTCCCCATTTTCTACATACTAAAGAAATACTTGTTGTATCTGTGGTTATTGTCTGTCTTTTCCCATCTAAATGAAAGAGCCACAAGAGCAAGATCTTTGTTTTGCTCGCTGCTGCATCCCAAGCATCTAGAATAGTACCTGGCTTGTGGTAAGCACTCAGTAAAGTTTTGTTGAATAAATGGGTAGAAAAAAACATGATAGAAGCAAGCAGTATTCTGCTATTCTAAATTGTAAAAATATATGTCTCTATGTTCACAAATGAATTGTGTGAGATCACTGTACTTCTCTTGTAAAGTGTTAAAGTTGAAGGTACATATTATTCACTGTTCTAAATGAATTGACATTTCTTTTCAGAACAGATGATGTAGCTAAAACCGATCATGATACCGTTGCTTTTTTTTTTTTTTTTTTGAGACAGAGTCTCACTCTGTTGCCCAGGCTAGAGTGCCGTGGCGTCAGCCTAGCTCACAGCAACCTCAAACTCCTGGGCTCAAGTAATCCTCCTGCTTCAGCCTCCCAAGTAGCTGGGACTACAGGC
>CAUYRT010017329.1:0-17117 GCA_963574885.1 Lepilemur ruficaudatus | reverse complement strand
CTGTGTTGCCTGGGCTAGCATGCCGTGGCGTCAGCCTAGCTCACAACCTCAAACTCCTGGGCTCAAGCAATCCTTCTGCCTCAGCCTCCCGAGTAGCTGGGACTACAGGCATGCGCCACCATGCCCGGCTAATTTTTTTTTCTATATATTTTTAGTTGTCCAATTAATTTCATTCTATTTTTAGTAGAGACGGGGTCTCGCTCTTGCTCAGGCTGGTTTTGAACTCCTGACCTTGAGCGATCTATCCGCCTCAGCCTCGCAGAGTGCTAGGATTACAGGCGTGAGCCACTGCGCCCAGCCGTAGGTTTTCTTGAAATAAGTTAGTTATATGCAATTAACCTTGGTATAGTGAAAAAGATAATCTGTACTATTTGCATCTCTACCAATAACTAACTATATAAACATAAATCTCCTGATCTTTCTGGGTCTCTGTTTTATCACCTGTGAAATGGGACAATTTCACTAATGGTCTAACTTTGCATTTATAATATTCTGTGGTATGCATTTGTTATCTGTATGTTTGATGGAGACATAAGCATTTTTCTTCTACTTTCTTCCATGGCAGACTATGGTAAGGAGCTATGTGGGAAAGCAGAAGCAGCATAGTATAGACTTTCCCCTGGAAACAGGGACATGTGGAGTGCAAAAACCCAGCTGTGCTCTACTATACAAGTCATCAGCCTTGGATAAGCTGTCTAACCTTTCTGTGTTATTGTTTCCCCCCAAAAGGAAAAGATAACGTCTATTCTGCTTACTTCAGAGGTGAAAATTATATTAGATAATAAACACAAAAGCACTTTGAAAAATACTAAATAGTATTCAAATATAAGCTGTTTCCATCATCACAGTAATCATCATTATAGAATGTCATGTGTACATTCTCTTTTTATGGACTCTAGCCTCTCCTCCAGTTTTCCTGACTTTATTGCCAGGCCTTCCTTAGGGTGCCCCCTTCTTTTATTTGGTTATGTGGTCACTGAATGTGCTACTGTCCTGAGGTTCACTGGCCAAGTAGAAGCTGGCTGTTATAGATTATAAAATCTCTCCTGTTAGCAACTGTGACTCAGCTGCCATGTGGTGCCAGATGTCCTATTTATGCAAATAGACTTGATATAATACATGGTACCTGATAAGGAAAATTTTATGTATGGTATATAAAGGTAGATTAACTTATATTAATTAATAGCTACCATTTTTAGATGCCTATTTTGTATCAATTAAGGGTCAGGCATGTTACCTCTAATCCTCATTATTTTCTTGGGAGCAGACAGTATCACTCCTGCTTTACAGATGAGAAAACAAGAAAGTACCTCGTTCAGGCTATAATGCTCATAAATGGTATCTGGATGCTGAGATCTGAATCTATCTCTGAGACTCCAAAGTCTTCTTTGTCATTTAGTTTTCTCACTTTCAAATACCTGGGCCTATTCAAACAGTTCTATCCCCTCAAAATTGTGTAGTTCAGTTTCTGCATCTTTTATTCAGCCTAGAATATCCTTCTCTGTGCTCCCTTTTCTGGCTGATTTATATTTATCCTTCATGATCCCACTCAAGTTTTAGTTTCAGACCACCCCAGTTCATAGTAAATGATTCCTCTTAGCATTATTTATTATATGAGTATCTTAGTCTGTTTTATGCTAGTATAACAGAATACCACAGAGTGGGTTATTTATAATGAACAGAAACTTACTTGGCTCACAGTTCTGGAGGGTGGGAAGTCCAAGATTGCGGGGCCACATCTGGTGTGGGCCTTCTTGCTCTGTCACCTCATGGTAGAAGGTAGAAGAGCAAGAGACAGATGAGAAGGAGGCCAAACTCATTCTTTTATCAGGACACCACTCTTCTAGTAACTAACCCACCCTTCAGATAATGGCTTTAACCCATCCATGAGGGCAGAGCCCTCAGAACCTAGTCACCTCTTAAAGGTCCCACCTCTCAACACGGTTGCATTGAGAATTAAGTTTCCAGCACATGAACTTTTGGGAATATATTCAAACTACAGCATTGAGCTACTCACTTGGGACTTACTGAGTACTATCTACCATGTAAGATTACAGTAGGAATAAAATACAATATGAATACAGATAGTACTGAGTGCTATCTACCATGTAAGATTGCAGTAAGAATAAAATGCAAAGCACTATAGTGTGTAAAAGTTATTAACAAATGTAATTGTCTTTTTCTGTATGGCATCTTTATATATTGTATAGGCTCTGTACTGATGAAAGAGAAAAGCTCAGGTTGACATGAGATGTCTGATAGCCACGTGACAGGCTTCTCACCAGGAACTGAATAACCTTAGCAAGTCATTCTAAGGAATACTTGTTTTCATTTCCTAAATAGTCTCTCTGCCTCTCTATAGTGCAGCTTTCAACAGTGCCAGCACCCTCTTTTGTAGTAAATGTTTATACTTCAAAACTAAATCTAAAATATTATAATTGTTAACTCATTGTCTATTTTCAACTTTAGGGTTTAAGTATTTTCTTCTTGAGACTAATTAAAAGTCGAAATCATGGAGAGACAGAGAGCAGAGCAGCTTGATTTTCATGAGTGATGATGTAGAGAAACTTAGCATCTGTCTAGTGAGAGAGGGATTGGAGTCTCAGTGAGCACAGTAAAAACACAGCTTTGGAAGAAAGCATTTTATTATACTAACTTAATATTTTCTGTTTTTAACAATCAGATAAAGGGAGAAACAGATTGTTTGCCTGCAAAATAGTAAAACTCTAGATTTTGTTTCACATGAACATATTTGCTTGTAAGCTAAAAATTTAGACCTAGTGCTGGTATACTTTATCAAGGTACGTGGCAACACTCAATGGATGGTTGTCAGAGAATTAAAAGCAACAGGCGTGGAAATATTAAATTGTGTTCCATGTTAGGAACACAATGCTGAGCCCAGCATTACTTAGTTTCCTCATTAATTACCTAGATGTAATTGAAAGTATGCTGGTTAGGTTTACAGAGGTCAAGTTGATGGTCTTGGAAGGTATGTATAGTATTCAGGATAAACTAGAGAGAGTACATTTTTTAAGGGGTAAAGTTCAAAAGGAAAATCTGTAAAATAATATATGTGTTACAAAATGAAAACTTTATAGATATAATGAAAGACTGGTCAGACCAAATAGATATGGGGTCACTGATGACCATAAAATGAAAATAGATTAAAATGTAACATATCTCTTTTTCATCCTTAAGTAAGTCTTTCCTGGGGTTTCAGGTACCTCTACATAGTTTAATTCCCATTTTCTTCTTCCCACACAACCTGGTTTTCTCCTAATTATCATATAAGAGTCAATTCAGGCATCACCTTCTCTAGAAAGCCTTTCTTGACATCCCAGTATCACATCTCCTACTAGTTCTGTTCCCTTCCTTTATACTCATAGTGTTCTTGGTGGACCTTTTTTATAGGAATTACTCCCAACTGTATTTTAACTGTGTACTTTTTTAGTCTCCACCAAAAGGCTATAACCATAGAGTCTTTTATTTCCATAAAGTGGTAGGCACATTGTGGCTGCTCAATACATGTTTGTTGAATGACTGAATGAAGCAGTATTTTTTAGTGGGGGCTTTTAGTTCACATTAGAACCTCTGGAATCTCCACTGACTGAGACAGATCAGAAGAGCTTATCTCCACTCCAAAGCACTCAGTACCCAGGCTATTTAGAATTGCATTTGAGGCCTTTGAGAGGACTGGCCAAGCCAGAAATCACAAATCTGTCATTACTCTGTTTTCCAGCCAAACTGAGTTATCTGCTCTTTCCTAACTTCTTATGAGTCTAAGCCTTTATTTACATTATCCCCTTTTCCTGCCCTCCCCATTCCTTGCTTGCTTTCTCTTACTTATTTTTCTAGACCTTGCTCAGGTGTCATCTCTAGAGAACCTTTCCTAATCACCTATTCCTCCTCTCAGTGTACCATCACATGTATTATAATCTTGAATTACTGCCCCATTTTTCCTATTAGACCACTGTCTTTATCTGCTTTCTGCTGCTGTAACAGAATATCACAGACTAGGTCATTTATAAAAAGCAGAAGTTTATTTAGATCAATGGTTCTGGAGGCTGGAAAGTTTAAGAGCATGGTGCTGGCACCTGGCCAGGGTTATGCCATGGTGGAAAGGCAAGTGAGCATGCGAGACAGAGAGAGGGCATTGGGCTGAACTCATCCTCTTATCCGGAGCCCACTCACACGATAGCTCACTCACTCCCACAATGACAGCATTAATCCATTCATGAGGGCTCCTAAATCACCTCTTAAAAGCCCCAGCTCCCAATACCATCACACTAGCAATTATATTCAACACGAGTTTTGGAGGGGACATTCAAACCACAGCAACCATCAACTCCATGAGAATACAGATCATGGCTTATTTAACTTATATTTGAATGAAATCAGCCAGCAAATGTACTATTTCTTCTCTGATGATGAGGATACCTTAGTAGGAGCTGGAGTTTGTGGGAGATAGCACTTATGGATTATTAGCAAGTAGGCAATTTGAGAATACTTTTGTAATTTTAATTAAATAGAATTTTCTTCTAAATTCCTTTGCTGTGACTCCAAAGAATATCTCCTTTCTCTACTGAGGTGGTTGACAACAGTACTGTAAGGTATCAAAGTAGTTCTCTAGGAATGAAATTGTTTGAGATATATACACACCAACAAATTCAGAGAACCCCTACTGGAGACTCATCCTTAGATGTGACGCTCTCTAATTTAATACTTGATATCTTCTTCCTCTCTGTTTATTTTTAGTTTATAAGTAAACATTCTTATTAGGAAATATTATTTTATGTTTCTGTCCGTATTGTTGCATGTATGAGCCAGCCAAAGCCCACTGTTCCTCACCAATGAAAACAGGAAGGAAACAATGTTAATCACATTCTGAAGTGGGTAGCACTGGCGTTTATTTTTCCTTGTTTTACAGAGATGAACGGAATCAGTCCATCATTGTAAGTGGAGAGTCTGGTGCAGGAAAAACAGTCTCAGCTAAGTATGCCATGCGATACTTTGCAACTGTAAGTGGTTCTGCCAGTGAGGCCAATGTTGAGGAAAAGGTTTTGGCCTCCAACCCCATCATGGAGGTAAGACAGCAGCATCCTTGGCTTTCTTATTATATTCTTTTGTTAAGAAACATGCTCAAAAAATTGATTGATACAGCAGGTGTCAGCCACTAAAATTAGGAAACTACTTTGCTACATGTTAGTAAGAAATCTAGGAAAAGTGAAAATTCAATAAGGTAGACATTTTGAGTAAAGGCTGGCTATAGAGGAATCTGTTTTAGTCCATAATACTGAATTTTTAACCTGCCATCTAAATTGTTGTCTTTAACTGCTAGGCTGCAGTACTTCATTTTCTAAAGTTTCTTTCTCCTACTTAATTCAGTCATATCTATTGTTCCTTGTACCAGAAGTACAAGTTACTCATTTCCCCCCATCCTGAGTTCTTATTATGCTCCTTACAAAACACAGGATTTATTATGCTCAAGCATGAATTGAGTTTCATTATTGATTTACCCACATTTTATTTTCTGTACTTAGTCTAACCTGTTCAGCTATAAATTTTTGTTTTTTTCCAGATTGAGCTTAAACTTTGTAAACTTTTTGTTGTTGTTGTTGTTGTTCTGTCAAGCATATCACAATCACACAGCTATAGGTTAGTAAAAGAAATTCAGTAACTGTAAGTTTTTGAGAGGGGAAGAACTATGAAAGGATATATTAATACTTTCAAAAGTCAAATAGATATACAGAGTAGAAATGCATACACCAAAGAAAATAGAACTAGTTACATGAGAATTCGAGTATTTTAAGATTTGTAACTAGAGCACTCTTTGTCTATTAATACAGTTTTAGGGAAGTTATAGTTTTGTAAGAAGACCCATGAAATGGAGAAACATAAGCTTCATTAAATGGAAAGAAATTAGTTTGGACATGTAGAAACAAACCTTTCATGTTAGAAATTCAAGTCAGCATTTTTTATTCCTGTCTTTTTCCTTTGTGAAGTCTTATTTGTCACCCAAACACAGATGGAGTTAAAACTGGCCTGGTGCACCTGTGGTACAAGTGGTTTTTGCAATAATCTGTCTAGAGGTAATTGTGCCTGGTTTGCAGTGCTGTGTGTAACACTTCAAAACCAAATCCTTCTGTGATCCCTTCTCTATAGGACTGCCCCTAGAGCAACAGGACTTCTATTCTGGGGATCGAAAGACAAGAAATGATGGGGAAGTTGAGAGGCTTCCTGTGCTGGACGTGCTATGGAAAGAAAACTGGAAAAGTTTTCTGAAATAGCATGGACAGGAAGAAACAGATGTTTGTGTCAAAAGAGGGTAGTCAAGATTTTAAACAAATATTAAGGTTTTGAAAGAATTTAAGCTACAGTGGTGGATGCCACTGGTGTTAATATTGGGGTAATAAAATCTATGGAGCCAGTTTTTGGTTTGGGGTCAGAAAAGAATAGGGCTTCCTTTGCTTCCTAGCATTGTTTTGACTGGTTTTGGTCATAACAACAGATTCTTGGTATTTGGCAACCATTCAGATTATTCTAGTTCCTAATATGAGAATATCCTAAAGTTTTGATTGTGATGACATTAGGGAATCTGATTTCCTCTAGGCTCAAACCATACATTATTATACTAAGATGTGAAGTTGTCTTGAGGATCACTTAAATCTGGAATGAACCTTGTATAATTTTTCAAAAGTTGAATGAACTGTTTTATGACCCCTTTCAAAAAACAGCTTCACTGGATTTTCTACAACACAGATTTGAGTTGTGTTAGTAGGAATGATATAAAAAATTTGGAGTGGCCACTGTCTTAGTCTGTTTTGTGTTGCTATAACAGAATACTTGAGGCTGCGTAATTTTTGAAGTAAGAACTCACTCACTATAGGAGAACTGTACCAAGGCATTCATGAGGGATCCACCCCCATGGCCCAAACCCTTCCTACCAGGCCCCACCTCCTAACACTGCCACACTAGGGATCAAATTTCAACATGAGTTTTGATGGGACCAAATCATATCCAAACCAAAACTACAGAGACTACTTTTAATATGCAGTTTTATGGAATATGTCTTGTTTGCTGAGATGAACAAAAAAGGATAAAGGGATCAGTTATACTTAACTACTTCTATATTATTGTTTAGTCTATCTACAGGAATTTGGATTAAGAAAAATTTGGTAAAGAATTAGAGAACTAATTTTCAACAACTGCAAAAAAGGGCAACTCAATTTGAAAGACTAAAATGGTATATGGACCTGAAGAATGGTGATAAAGGGTATACAAAAACACTGGAAGAAAACATAGGTAAAATACTGAGTACATAGCATAGAAAACTTGTAGCTTTAAACCTGCTTCAAGACTATGTCTGTATATCAGAGCCCTTTACTATGATGTCAAGAAAGGGATATCTGAGACCAGGTGCAGTGAGTGGCTCATGTGCTCTGGGAGGCCAAGCTGGGAGGATAGCTTGAGCTCACAAGTTTGAGACCAGTCTGAACAAGAGTGAGATCCTGTCTCTACAAAAAATTGAAAAACTAGCCAGATGTGGTGGTGCATGCCTATAGTCCCAGCTACTTAGGAGGCTGAGGCAGGAGGATCACTTGAGCCCAGCTGTTGGAGGTTGCAGTGAGCTATGATGAAGCCACTGCTCTCGACACTGTCTCAAAAAAAAAAAAAGAGAGAGAGAGAGAAAGAAGGAAGGGAGGGAGGAAACAAGGAAGGGAAAAGGGGAAAAAAGTAAATAAAGAAAAGGATATCTGGGTCTCCAGTGATCTGCCAAAACTCCTCATTGGATAATGAGCTTCCTACATGGTTAACATCACAGCCCAGTGGTTAAAGGGATTTGCACATTATCCTCTAGAATGGAAGCTCCTCATTCTCAGCATAGGTTTCTTTTTGCAAACTATTAAGATGTACAGAGAAATGATTCCTTTTTCCTCTATTTTATCATGTTTTCTTTTTTCCTGGAAATTTTCTTTGTAAGATGGGAATAGGGAAGTTTCTCAGGGCAGTCTGGATCTTAATAGTTCTTTTTTATCTTCAGTAATGACCATTGAAGATTTTCATTTCCATTTAGTAAAGAAAAGTAACTCATGCAACATTTCATTAAAATAATAAAATCAAGGTTACAAAATTTCTTCTTTCCTTTATCAATTTCTTGCTGATTAAAGTGAAAATAGTACTAGGGAGTCTGTTGTGAATACAGTACTTACAGGGCAGAGGGAGTGATTGGGGGAGTAGACAAAAGGTACCATTAATATATAGTACCTTCTTTCCCTACAGGTTCAGAGCTTAGAATCATATAATTTTATTTTTTAAAAGGATCCTAGAGCTCATTCATCCTAGTCAGTGTTTACACTTGAGGACATTAATGCTCCTCAAAAAGATTAAATTATGGCAAGTTGATAGTAGGGCCTGATCTGACACCCAGGTCATCAGACTTAAATTCGCTTGTTCCTTGTACCATTCCTTGTCTACGTTTAAATACATTTTTCTCAAAGACAAAAGGGTCTGCTTCAACCTTGGCCTACCTACCGCCTCTTCTCACAGTATGTACTATTGTTTTGGCAAGTTGACCACTCTGGCTTCCAGTCTAAGGAGATAGAGAGAGATGCCATATGGAAGGTAGGAAAAGAGTTAGGGAAGGAGGAGAAGCTGTGGACCACCCTTCCCCAGTTTGTTTAGTTGCTGGCCAGAAAGTGCTTAGGACAGTACCTAGTAAGCACTCAAGAAACATTACTGCTACTGCTACTTCTACTACATGTAACCTTTCATGTATTGTTTGACAGAATACATTGTGTTGAAAGAAAATTTTATAATTAATCTACTTTTCTAAACAAAAATAGTGGGAATGTATAGACACTTTCTCCTGTGTTGTGTAATAATATCAAGAAGGGTAATACCTGAGTAAATGTCTAGACAGTTAAATTATCTCAGGCCACATTAGATCATTCTTTAATTTTGCTGGGAAGATACTCTTATTTTTCCAGAAAAGCATTTAAAATATTAATCTAAAATATGGCAGGGTCCTCATTGCCAAAACAAAATAGAATGATATCTGCTCTCTATTTCAGGAAGTGAAATACCTTTTTCTTGATTGATCAGAGAATCTAATGTGTTGGCTTTTATGGCTGTATTACTACTGTTTTCGTCACTTATATTTGTATTGTTCATTTAAAACTCTAGAGTATTTTTCCATTTTCTCTCTGCTGTGGTTTTGATGTACTAATCCTAACACAGGCTTTGCACAAATGAAAAATGTTAATCTTACATGAAATTAGCTTATTAAACATTTTATACATTATGTAAACACTTTTTTTTCTAACTACATGCCTTTTTTTTTTGCTTTGCCTTAAAAGAAAAACTTATAGAATCATGTTACCTAAATCAGAGAGAAGACATGCACCATTTAAATTTTCAAGGTTATATAAAAAATTTAGCAGCAAGTTCCATTCTCTGCATTCTGTAGCAGATGTTTTACAAGTTAGATACAGCTATCTGTCTGGGCGCGGTGGCTCATGCCTATAATCCTAGCACTCTGGGAGGCCGAGGTGGGTGGATCGCTCAAGGTTAGGAGTTCAAAACCAGCCTGAGCAAGAGCGAGACCTCGTCTCTACTATAAATAGAAACAAATTGGCCAACTAAAAATATATAGAAAAAATTAGCCGGGCATGGTGGCACATGCCTGTAGTCCCAGCTACTTGGGAGGCTGAGGCAGAGGGATTACTTGAACCCAGGAGTTTGGGGTTGCTGTGAGCAAGGCTGACACCACAGCACTCAAGCCTGGGCAACAGAGTGAGACACTGTCTCAAAAAAAAAAAAACGAAAAGAAAAGAAAGAAAAAATTTTTTAGATACAGCTATCAAAATCCAAAACCAAATTTTACTTTCTCCAGTTTCTGAAAATGGCATTTAAAAAATATTTATATTTATTTATTTAGAAATGGGTCTCACTATGTTGCCCAGGCTGGACTCGGACTCCAGGGCTCAAGCAATCCTTCTGCCTCAGCCTCTGAGTAGCTGGGACTACAGGTGCATGCCACTATGCCTGGCTGAAAATGGCCTTTATATTGAGTGGGTAATACTAATGCTCTGCTAAGAAACAGTCTAAACGGACCTTTTTTGCCATGGGATAAGGTGATAGAAATTCCTGGTTAAAGAGACCCTGAACACCAGAGCAACATTTCTAGGAAAATGTTAATTTGTTTAAACCATTTTATTTATATAAAACCAATGAAGTTTTTCAAAAACCTTCATGGTTAACTAAAAAGGCTTGTACCTTGGCAGTTCCCAACCCCATAGGTCAGTCTCTTTCTTTGCTGGCATGAATGAGTATGTTTGGATACCTCAAATTTTATATGAAAATCTCCCAACCTCTGGGCTTAGGTTTACTGGTTCTGAAAATCATTTTTGTGATAATAACAAAACAAATAATAACTATTAGTATATGTCTGTGTGGTTGTGCAGTGGGAAAAGCATATACCTGTATCTGTTCTTAAAAGAATCAGAATCAGTGTTGTTGTTTTGGGGGGGTTTTTTGTTTGTTTGTTTTTAAGAGACAGGGTCTTCCTGCGTCACTCAGGCTGGTGTTGAACTTCTGGCCTCAAGCAATCCTCCAGCCGCAGGCTCCCAGAATGCTAAGATTACAGGGATGAGCTACCGTGTCTGGCTAAAAGAATCACTTTTAAGGAGTTGTGTTCTACTTTGTCCTTTCTTTCCCCAAACAAACTCTGTAAATGTTATGTTATGAATTTCACTTCTAAAATCTTATTTTCTCTCCTGCTTCTTAGTCAATTGGAAATGCTAAAACAACCAGGAATGATAATAGCAGCCGTTTTGGGAAGTATATTGAGATTGGCTTTGATAAGAGATATCGAATCATTGGTGCCAATATGAGAACTTACCTTTTAGAGAAATCCAGAGTGGTGTTCCAGGTAAGCTGGGCTGTACACATACATTCTTGTGTTAGATTGCTGTGTAATCACACAGCCCATACTTGCTGGTGTGCCTTTTCTTTCCAGATACTCTTGAGCATCTTGTGGCAGTATTACTACAAACCGTACTTGGACTGAAGCATGTAAAATGATGCCTGTTACAGGCAGGCAAATACCCCTTAAACTAATAGTCTTTGTGACTGGACACTTTTAGGTTTAATGGTTTTGACTCTTTCCTGCAGATGCTTGTAAATAAGCTTAGTTAAGAAGAGGTGCTATGAGTTTAGCCTTGTTTCTCATATTTCCAAATGATAGGGAAGGTATTGGCCTATGCCTTTGACGAGTTATAGTTTGAACTCAGTTCAAGAAAAAGAAATTATCCTTGTCCTCTTTCCTTTCTTCTCCTTTCTTAGCTTATATTATTGTTTACAATATGTACCTATCACATAGGATAGTGAGGGTTAAAAATCTTCTCTATCATAAAACACACTCAGTCCCGTCTGTGTAGGATTTGCATTCACACATACACTCTTGGTCCTTTTTGACCTGAAAGTGGGAAATACTATACATTTACAACACTGGCAGGCATATATTTACAGGTATACTAAGGGGTTTGGATTTATCAGTGGAAAACTCCCAGTATGGGGCTCCTGTTGACCCACTGCATGACTCATGCTGTGAGATCTGGGGTTTCAGTAGGCCCTTGACTGGATGCTCACTGCATTGAGGTTCAAACACCCCTGGCACTGCCATGCAGCAGTGTCCACAATTTCCATTGCCCGACTCTGGTATGGCTTTGGGACATTGTAGGAGTCATGAGTTGAGCATGCTATAGCTACCTTGGCTTTGACTTTGGGTTATGCTTGATTTGTAGTCTCCTTAAAATATAATACTTGATTTGTATAGTAAAGCAGTAGTCTATTGTTCTAATATCTGGGTACACACATAGCACTGTTACTACACACATGGATATTTCTATAGGTTTTTTTTTTAAAGCACCTAATTTAGTAGCCAAAAGAAAGAATGGATGAGACATAGATAGATCTAAGAGAAGATTGAATTCAAATAATAGAGAGATTTGATTAGTAGGTAAGTGAGTTAGTGGGTAAAAAAGACAGTCCTTGGTCATTCTGGTGAACAAAGACTAGTAGTGCTTAATACAAAATGGTAAAGTCTAATCCTTATTGTCTTGTTAAAAGATGTTGAAGCAATTCTACCTGCTTCTAGTCCCCAGGGTTATAGAATATTGAGGACGTTTGGTGTGTCAAAATGAATCATACAGTCAGAAAAAAACATACTTGATACTGTTCTTCATATACAAAGATGACCAAAGCATTTCTGCCGACCCTTCTACTTTTCTAGTTTCTGCGTACTGAGCCACTTGATCTCTTATTTAATCATGCTTGTAATCATTGGCACATTGGTAATTTGTTCAGTGTCTTCTATCCCTTTTATAGATTTCCTCATCCAGACATCAGTCCCTTTTGGGCATCAAACCTGACCTTGGCCTTAATAATACTGTTCTTAACCAACTGAATACACAGAAGAATTCAAGGAAATGATGATAGAATATTAGGGTTTGGTTTTATGTGAACAATATTATTGCAATTATAATTTTTATGTATATATATATATACACATAGATAGGAAAAGACTCTTAGGAAATACTAAAGAATGACCTTAGAATTGTATATAATTTATTTTCTATTTTATAAAATAGTTATTGATTTTAAAATATATAAACTAAAATGATATGGAGGATGTAGTTGCATTTATAGATTTTTTACAAACAACCACGGTAGATGGTCCTCTCTAAAATATGACAAAGATGGGATTATTCTTTTTCAAAGTGTCAGGAAGACCAGGAATCTAAGAGGTTCCATTAGAAAACAGTATTGAGTATTGTAAAAGAATGGTTTTAGCTTTCTCCAGAAGCACTGATATCTTATGACTGTGGCCATATATCAAGCTGTTCACTAGTTCAAAAAGCATTATCAGATATTTTATGTTGAGTGTGACCAACACATACATACTGACATATATGCATATAGACTACAAATCATAGGGTTTAATAATTGTAAATAAGTATTAGTAAATTTGGGAAAGGGCAACTTATCTCCCCAAGATAATTAAATATTAAAATATTTCTTTTATGATAGAATTTTTTGAGTTTTAAATTGAAGTGCTATAATTGAAAACTCTTCTCATTTCAAAGGCAGAAGACGAGAGAAACTACCATATCTTCTATCAGCTTTGTGCCTCAGCAAAGTTACCTGAATTTAAAATGCTGCGATTAGGTATGAATATGACATTAGATATATTGTGCTAGTATTGATTTCTGTTAATTTCTGAGTTCCTAAACTTGTTAAAAGGGGGCTTATCTCATACTAAAGTATTTATGTGTAAAATGTATAAAAGTCTGCAGTTGGCTATAAAAAATAACCTATGGGGGAGTAGGGAAGGAGTGAGTAACTGTATAATTGGAACAGGATTGGCCTTGAAATGATTTAAGATGAGTGTTTAAGATCTCGTTTAAGATGGGTGATTAATAAGTATATAGGGGTTCACTATATTAGTCTCTCTACTTTTGTATATGTTTGAAATTTGCCTCGATTAAAAGAAAAAAAATTAAAGGAGTTTATCTGATGGAAGCCTGGAAGGGTTTCTGATGAAGGGAATAAAGTGTTTGAAGAAATTGTTCTAGCATGTAGGTTGGAATAAAACCTTTAGGAAAGGACTATTCATTGCACCAATTAAGATAAATAAACTGTAAACATTTCACTCCATTATTTAATTTTGTTTTCCATTAAAATGTAATTGAAAACACAGGCTGCCAAACTCCAGACCCTGTGCACTTAACTGTGTTATCACTACTTTTAATTCAGAGTGTACATAAGGGAAGTCAAGGCTTTTTCAGAAGCCAAAAAACATTTATTTTTCTTCATTGCAGAAAATGCAGATAACTTTCATTATACGATGCAAGGAGGCAGTCCTGTGATTGAAGGCGTGGATGATGCAAAGGAGATGGTGCACACCAGGCAGGCCTGCACTCTCCTAGGTAATGTAATTTTATTCTTGAGCCCTTATGAGGAGTAGCTCTTTGACTCTAGCAACCTTTATTTAGAATATTGGCTTGTCTTTGTATTAATGGTAAGTGTAGCTAGGAGATTTAGTATTCTATACAGAACACAGCAAATGGGCACGAAGTATCTTTTTGGGATGATGAAACTTCTAAAATTAGATTATAGTAATGGTTGCACAACTTTGTAAATTTACTGAAAATCATGGAATTCCCCACTTAAAATGAGTGGAAAGTATGCAAATTAGCCTTCAATACAGGTGTTTAAAAAAACATATTTAAGCCATCGGGGGAGGCAGGACTAACTGTAACTCTTAAATTTTTATAAAATCTCAATCCTAAAGTTAAATGAAATGAGTTCCTGTACAAGTTCACATTTTGTAGGTTTGATTTGAGGTTTTTGTTTTGTTTTTAGGGGGGATGCTTTTTGTAGCCTGGAAATGTGGCTGAGTTGGCATAGTAACAGCACATTGTATTACATAGTTTATTCCAACACTTTTGAAATAGCTCAGATATCATTATCTTGTTTCTGGGATTTAAAACATGTTGGGTCTACATGTGAATAAATTAATCTTTAGAACTATAGTCTACAACTTTTAAAGGCAATTTTTTTTAAGACCTGAGACTATAAATAACTCTAAAATGCTATGTTGGTATTTTGAGGAGTACCCACGGGTGAGTTTAATGTAACTTAAAAGCATTGTTAATCAGGCCCATGGGGCTTACTAGAAATGCACAATCTTTAGACCCTTTCTCAGACCTACTAAATCAGACTCTGTAGTTTAACAAGATCTAGATGCATATTAAAATTTGAAAAACAATGCATTACTTTTAGGGCTAAATCCATAAATAGAAAATTGTGAATTTGAAAAAGCCGTAATACCAGAGATGACAAAAACATTCATTATGAAGCCAACTCTCATTTATGCTGTGTAAGATTACATATTTGGAAATAATTGTACTACCTCTATTTGCATATAATTATATCTAATATTCTGGAAATTGTTACCTTATTAAAAAATGAAGCCAGATCTGATAAAAGCCAAAGACCATCCTGCCTTCTCATCTTGCCTCATCCTTCAGGTTCTGCTCTAAGGCTGTAATGCTGTGTTTGGACACTCACTCATCAGGCTGGGGCACAATACCAGCCTGAACACTTCTAATCTTGGGATATCTTTGACTTCCGCTTGGTGTGTAGTTAAAAGAAGTAAACAACCTTTAAACCTGACTTAACCTTTCATTTGGAGTGGAGAGAAATGGTAATAATATTAAGAAAATACTTAAGTCCAATGCGTGGAAATGATGACAATAATTTGTTTAGCACTTACCATTTGTCACATAGTGTATTAAGTGTGCTATGTGCATTATCTCATTTAATCCTCACGAACACTCTTTGAAATATTTACTATTATTCCCATGTATCAAATGAGAAAATGGAGGAATGGAAGGGTGAAGTTACCTGTCCATGTGAGTTGGTAGGTCAGTAGCAGAGACAGGCATGGAGCCCAGATTGATTACACTCAACAGCCAGGCTATCACCCATGACTGCCTAATGTGTTAATGTCAACAAAGGTGAAAGTACTGTTGTTAGCTATGACACATTATAATGAGCATAACATTTGGCAATATTTAAGAATTAACAATAGGCTTAAAATTGTTTGCTATAATTTTTTAATTGCTATTCTGAAATTAATCACTTGTTCATTTAATCTATTGTTTCAGGAATTAGTGAATCTTATCAAATGGGAATTTTCCGAATACTTGCTGGCATTCTTCACTTAGGCAATGTTGGATTTACATCTCGAGATTCAGACAGCTGCACAATACCTGTAAGTTCAGAACAAGCTTAGTGGGATGGCAGTTTAATTGTGTTTTAGTTTTGTAGATGCTTTATAGTACCAATATAGTTTGTCTCTCTATTAACATTATTAAAAAGATAATTATCAAAGAGATATCTAAAGGAGAATCATGAACTGAAAATAAAGAAATATGGATTCTAATCCCTGGTACACAGTGATATTGTGTGTGTGTGTGTGTGTGTGTATGAGAGACAGAGAGAGATGGATGGATAGATGAAATTAGTGATATACATGATATACATTATGATATACATGGCTCTACAAGATCAGAAACTCATAGAACTTACAGCTGTGAAGGAATATATCAATCATGCTCATGCTTAAATCCTTCAGGACTCCGACTGCCTTCAGGAGTAGGCCCAACACCTTATTTGGCATGACATGGAAGGCCCATCATGATCTGCCCCGACTTCCTATTCAGCTTCCCTCTCACCACTTCTCACATTTCACACTCCAGCCATTTCCATGCCAAGCTGCCTCTCTCTCCTGCCTTAGCTCAGATTCTCTCTGCTGGGGTAGGTGATTGCTCTTCTTCCCTGGCTAGCTCTTAGGCACTTCTAACATGCAGATCTGGCAGCATCTCTTCTTAGATGTATGCTCCCCCTTCTGCTTTCCTTTATAGTAGCTCAAATCACATTGTTCTGTAAAGGTCTCTTTTGCTTGCCTTTACCCACTAGGATTTGAGATACTTGTGGATGGAGCCATACTATTTATTTTAGTATTCTTAACTTATTCTTGGTTGCCTTTTTTGGATCTATAGCCCTTTTGTAAAAACAGATTATCTACTCCTATAAGAAAATAATCTATTCCCTGCCTTTTCTGGATGTAGTAGTTTTGTGCTACATAGGATGTGTGAAGCATAATATCAAATCAATGACTTTATGATTTGAAGAGAAACTCTATTCAATATTTTTCTATTAGTCAAAGGGCCAAGATCTATATAGGCAGGGAGTTTGGTTTACAGAAAGCTTGATCCTCATGGACTCCTTTATAGATCGCTGATGTGTGATTTTCCTAAGCCATGGATCTTACTTTTAGATGCATGATTCCCCTCCCCACCCAACCTCTTCTCCTAATGGCATTTTTTTTAAAGGCAAAATGATTCTGATTTTTTTTTTTTTTTTTTTTGAGACAGAGTCTCACTCTGTTGCCTGGGCTAGAGTGCCGTGGCGTCAGCCTAGCTCACAGCAACCTCAAACTCCTGGGCTCAAGCAATCCTTCTGCCTCAGCCTCCCAAGTAGCTGGGACT
>CAUYRT010017324.1:0-25118 GCA_963574885.1 Lepilemur ruficaudatus | reverse complement strand
GCTGCTTACTTGGTACCAAATTTGGAAGGGGCAGAATATAATTTTTACTAAGTGGTATGTAGTTGGAAAACAGGCCTCATTTTCTTCTCTGGATTCTTTAAAAGTCAAATGCAATTGAAAATTTCAGAGAGCATCACTTTACTGGGCTATGAAATAGGCTAAAAACAAGGCCATTTTTGCAGCAAAATGACCAAAAGCTAAAATAAATCATCTTAATCTGTGATGCTTATGGCATCCTTTGTTAAGTAAAGTGCAACACCTAGGACAAGTAACTAAACTAGTTATGAATCCCAAATAAGTTAATCTGATAGAGCTTTGCATTTTAGAATCTGGGACACTTATACCTGTATCTATACATCTGTCCCACAGACTGCATGTCTGATGCAGAGTAAAGGGGCAGAGTTATTACCTAAGTCACTCGGGATTGAAAAAGTTAGTGTTGTGACAAAGGAGCTAGGCTGGCACAGTCATTGCTGATATGATGGATTCTCCACTTCAGCTCCAGGTAAAAAGGCTCCTGGTGATGCATGATTCATTTCAGGTCTTTGTTTTATTTTGGCTTCATTACTGTGGTTTTGAGCCACATGCTTTTTTTATTTTTATTTTTATGTCAGCATATTATGGGGGTACAAATGTTAATGTTACTTTGCCTTTGCCCCCCTCTCCCCTCCAAGCCACATGGTTTTGTTTTCCTAGGGAGAAGGCTATGTAAAAATCTCAGTGTTAGAGGCTGTATTCAGTGTTCTATATGTCTTGTGAACATTATCTGAGCTGGGATGAGAGCAAAGTGGCTACTCTAGCAGCTGTGGATGCCGTCTAGTCGGAGGCATAGCTTCAAGGATGTGTCATGGTTCATAGGATGGTGGGAGGGATGGCAGAAGCAGTTTGTGCTTATTGTCGGCTGCTTCCTTTGCCAATGCTCGAGCTGCCAGTTTTGCTTGTCAGTATTTCCTTATCGCCCACTCCCGTCACAACAGTTAGCGGAGTTACTGTCACTGGCAACAATCAGGATGGGTTCCTACCTCCTCAGAAAACTGGTTCAGAGGGAAAAGGTGAGGAAAACGATGGGTTCCAACACCAAGCACTAAATGCAGGTGGCAGAGAGATGCTTTCTCCTGTGTTAAGATCACAAAAAGATGAATGTCAAATGCCTGGAAATAGCAACATCAAAAAGAAATAAAGAAGATGAGCAGTATTGCTGAAAGCATGGATTACAAAGTTTTTAATAAGCCCAGCAAAACAAACTTATGGCCAAAAAAAATTTTCCTGCCACTGTAAATAGACATCATCAACACTTGGTACAACTGCCAGATTTGGGAAATAAAAAATTTTCAAGCACACCATTGAAGGATGGAACAGATACCGAGGACTGTCAGTAAGGAAAGCCGTCTTGGCAAGGCAGAGAAGTGGAAAGCAAGGGGAGGAAAAGGGGAGGTGCTTAGAGCAGGGCTTCTCAAAGTGTGGTTCCTGGGTTTTCACCCCGACCAGACCTGCTGAATCAGAAACTCCAAGGATGAGGCCCAGCAAGCTTTTAACAAGCCCTCCAGGGGGCTCCTGTGCATGGTAAAGATTGAAAACTGTAGGCTTTGCTACTGTTAAAAAGAAATGTTTTAATGTACTATATCCTTGTAAGCTCAGAGGGCTCTTGTATTCCTTCCATAAGTAAAGAGAAGTTTTGTGTATGATTCTTTGCAGAAACTGTTAATGTCTTTATTTCCCACATTTCTTTTTACCCCACAAGCTCTTGAAAGATCCCCTGGAAATATTGAGGAAAGATGATGTGGAGGAAAGTACCATCAAGGCTGTGTTTTGATGAATGGAAATAACCTTTTAAAAATGGATAAAAATGTAACAATGAATTTTTAGTCTATGAATGATAGTCATTTTTCACAATAGACAGTGAAAATATCATTTGTGCAAGGCATTGCCACCTCTGAGTTTACCATATTTGTTCATTAGATCTTAATTTCAAGGGAAAGTATCATGTATTTTCCAGCATGATAATGATGAATCATTTAAAATATGGCTTATAAGATGAAAAAAATAATTGGAAGAAAAAACATTTTGGGTACATAGGTGTGTCATAAAACTATTGAGTTATCGGTAATCTTTTGCTAGGACTTAATCTCAGTACTTAATTTCCCATGATTTTTCCATAATTCCACGTGGTTACCCGTGTTGTCTTTGTTTTTGATTTCAGCTAGTGATTCTTCAGGGGTTGGGGACCAATAGCAATACCATGCTATTTTTTGTTGCTGTGTGACTCATGGGTTCAGCGTTTCAGAATATGGTATCTAATCTTAAAGCTCAAAGCTTTAAGCCATTTTTTCTTTATATTTTATTTGTATTAATATTAATTGTGCTGGGCCCTAACTTGTTGCTGAAGCCTCGGCACGCAAGTTGTGACTTGCAGAGTTCATTGGGTTTGCAAAGGTGTACTAGTTCTCTAGTATCATTCCCTTGCATGCTCATGTGTATAGATTGTTTAGCTCTCATGTCGTTTTTTTCAGTCTTTAACTGTACAATTTTTCTTTTCCATCTTGAAGACCAGTTAAAACAACCTCTGGCCAGAATTGTTAGTGTTACTAGATTTTATGAAGTGTGGGAATAGAGAAAGTTAGAAGCCTTTTAAGATGTAAATTAATGTTTTATTTCTCTAAATGTTAGTCTGACCCTTGCAGACCCCTCATTCAAATGCTTTTAATTGGAAAAGGAAAGGAAATACCAGTGAACTTAAAAACAGCTGTAAGTGGCTTTGACTTAAAACCAGTCCATTTTATTATGTATACATTCTACATCTTGCTCCTCCCAGTGGACCATGAAACAAGTCTCATGACCGTGCAAACTGATGGCACCCCAAAATCATGGCACCTATTTGAATTGCTGTCAGTATTCATCTCAGTCAGCCCCTCCCCTGTTGTCAGCAGCTTTTGCAAACTGGCCATTCTATTAGGGTATTAAGTATGAAATGTCCGATTTCCTTAAGTACTAAGTTTGACAGTTGATATCTGTGACATTTCACTTTTTTTTTTTTTTTTGAAACAGAATTTCACTGTGTTGTCCAGGCTAGAGTGCCATGGTGTCAGCCTAGTTCACAGCAACCTCAAACTCCTGGGCTCAAGCTATCCTTCTGCCTCAGCCTCCCAAGTAGCTGGGACTACAGGCATGCACCACCATGCCTGGCTAATTTTTTCTATGTATTTTTAGTTGGCCAATTAATTTCTTTCTATTTTTAGTAGAGACGGGGTCTTGCTCTTGCTCAGGCTGGTTTGAAACTCCTGACCTTGAGCGATCCACCCGCTTCGGCCTCCCAAAGTGCTAGGATTACAGGAGTGAGCAACAGCGCCCGGCCTGTCTGACATTTCATTTTGACACTTGTGTTATGTTTATTGTGAAGGAAAATCCTCAGTCTTTCAAATGCATGTTTTGGTTTGTGATTATCTTTCAAATTTTTTTAGAGTAATTTTTGTGAAATCATGGATAAGTCAAAAACTTGTGTTATTTTTGAATATGAGTTCCATTGTGGAACCAATGCAGCGCACACAGCTCGAAATGTCAGCGAAGTGTGGGAAGGATGTGGCTAACAAATGCAGACTACCTTGATGGTTTGAGAAGTTCCATTCTGGTGATTTTAGCCTTGGAAATGAGCCACATGGGCAACCTGAGACCAAGGTAGGATAATAGTGAGCTGAAAGCTATACTGGATGCAAATCCATCTCAACCTACACATGAATTAGCAACAAGGTTTGACATTACTATGTCAACAGTAGTTGACCGTTTGAAACAAATGGGCAAGGTAAAGAAGATGGATAGATGGGTTCCACATGAATTAAAAGAACGTCGGAAGTGAAATTGTCTGGAAGCTTGCCTTTCTTTGCTGTCATGACAAAAGCAAACCATTTTTGTACCACATTATTACATGTGATGAAATATGGATTCTTTTTGACAGTTGCAAGCGTTTGGCACAGTGGTTAAAGATGAAGTGCCGAAACACAGTCCAAAACTGAGTATTCATCAAAAAAAGTTAATGGTGTCTGTTTAGTTGTCCAGTGCTGGTATTATCCACTACAGCTTCATGAAACGTGGTCAGTTCATTACAGTGGATGTCTACTGCAACCAGTTGAATGAAATGATGAGGATTGTTGCAATTAAGCAGCGGAGATTGGTCAATAGAGACAGGCCAATCCTCTTGCAAGCTCTACCAAACAACGCTGCACAAACTACAGAGGCTGGACTTGGAAACTCTCTGTCATCCACCATATTCACCAGACTTTGCACCAACAGACTTCTCCCAGGCTTTGGCCCACTTCTTGCAAGGAAAAATACTCAATTTTAAACAAGCTGTGCAAAATGCCTTTTGTGATTTCATCACCACTTGCTCTCTAGGCTTCTTCTCTGCTGGCGTAAACAAGCTATCGTTAAGATGGCAAAACTGTGTCAATAGGTTAGGTGCATATTTTGATCAATTGTACTGCTTCTTGTTCGAGATATAATAAACTACATTTTTAATTTGAAATAGGACATTTCATATTTGATGACCTAATAAACCCTTTCTACCCCCACCTTCTCTCAACCTCAGCTAATCTCAGCCCTCTCCCACCAGATAACAGCCTCAGGCAGAACTTCCCACTTAAACACACACCCTGGCACACACCCTTCTCTTTTCCTTCTTGCTAGTGCCTGCCCTGCCCAGGATGAATCCCTTCTGTGTCCTAGGCCCTCTCCCTTGATCAGATGCCTTGCTCAATCTAGCTACAGCCTCTCACATAAAAGCACATACAGCTTTGCATTTAAACATGTTCAAAGGTTCCTCCTTCAAATGAAAACATGCTTCCTCAACCCTTTAAACCCCTGACTACCGCTAAAGTATACTGCCTTCACCCTGCACTCTTTGAATTCTGCAGTCTACAGAAACTGGTTTCTAACCCTGGCTACACATTAGGGTCACCTGGGGAGCTTTTAAAAATCCTAATTCCCTGACTGGACTACAGACCAATTATATCATAATGGGGAGGTGGGGATAGGCTTCAGTCTTTCAAAAAATGTGCAGCTGGGGCTGAGACCCACTGTGCTTAAACCTGGTTGCTACATTTGCCACCATTAAAATTGTTCTTGCTGGGTTCACCAGTGACTTCTAGCTGCCAAAATTTAGCCCTTAGGTTGAGCTTTATGAGACTGATGCTGTATAACTACTTCCTTTTTTGGAATTCTCACTTTCCTGATTTTTCTTCTACTGCTTTGTTCTTTTTCGGTTTCCACAAGCAGGCAGATTGGTTGGTAGGTGAGTCCAGCACAGACTGTGGATGTCTGTCTCTGCCACCACCTCCATTACTTTAATGAATACCTATATGCTAATGAGTTTCTCTGCTATACCACCTTAATGCACTAACTTAAAGCGCAGACTTAGAGTGAAGCATTTACATTAATTATCTTAAGCTTCTGTGAAAGGATACTGAAGGTCTCTGCTCCTTCTCTCACCTCCTTTGTTCCTCCAAGCCCACTGAGGTAGGAGGAATTGCTAATTTGATTAGTTAGATGCTAAGATGGATCACCCCTATTTACGACTGGGTGGAGCTGTTCTTGAAAAATAAGGCCTGGACTATGGTCCCTATTCTGTTTTCTGCTTTCCAGGATCTTGGACTGATAAGGAGGCCTGTGCCCAAAAGAGCCTCTTCATCTAATGCTCTCTTCAGTCTTTGACTTTCTGCTGCTATTAAGATTTTAGTTGGTTTAGGTGATGCAACAGACCCCACTTCCTCACCCTTGTTTGACCTTGGGCTCCATGTTGGATCTTTATCAGAGAATTTATTGTTGGGGTTTCAGGCACTAGCCCTACTACTAATGAAGTGGAACTTGATTTCCCACATCACTGTCTTCAGTGCATGCTGCCCCTGGAACTGGAGGTAGGGGTTCCACTCTTATCAGAATAGACCGTGTGTGTTGCTGGCTTCCTTGAATCACTAGTTCCTGATTCCAAATCTTAGGTGGGTGAATCTGATTAGTAGTCATATGCCTATATCCTAACTGTAGGAAGTGAGCATGAGGTTATCTGGAATGTTTGGCTTCTGTTGGGAATGGATGAATTCCTCAAACATAGGAAGGAACTTTAGATGCTAGACAGCCAATAAGAATGGCAAAGGTCCACTAGGGCCATTGCCCTCACGAGTGATTCATCACAAACTTACTGAACACTAAGCAAGTCCTCAGGGACCTCTTAGGGAAGAGGACAGCTGCCCTAAAGTAAGGAAGGTATTTCTGAGTCCTTTAGATACAGTATTCTTGAAACCATTAGGACCCTATCTGGAGTCCCCAGTAATAATAATGGTGAATAATGACTGAATGACTATTATATGCCATTTGTAAACAGCATCTTGTGTATTCCTCAGCAACTAAAGCAGGTGCTTTTATATCCATTTTAAAGCAATGAAATATGCTTACAGTTACAGATTAACTTGCTCAAGTCACCTAGCTATTAAGTGTCAGCCAGGATTCAAACTCAAGTCTATTTGATGTTAGAGTGTCTATTCCCAGCCAGTACCTCTGCTGCCTCTTTTCACAATAGGAATGAACTGTGGGCCACTGGACCAGGGCCACGTGTCTGATGAGACCCCTTTACTCCACTGGCCTGTGGCTCCTGGTGGGCTGTTTCTCTATCCAGGCACCTGTGAGTGGTCTCATCCCTTCTTTGTGCCTACATCATTCAAAGGAAATAGCCAATTTCTCTGACATCCTCTTATTATAGCCTGTTTTTGTTTTTGAAACTGATCAGAGCAAAAGAAAAGTCAATAAAATCTTCCAAACCTATTGCAATAGAAAGGTATTGTCTTTTGTATGCCAGGGACAACTGATGCCTAAGCCAGGAGGACATGTGTTTTGAGTTAATGGTAGTAATGGACTGGTTTCAGTATCTTGTTAGACATTAGCTATGAAACAGACATCTTTGACTGCTAGCAAAAGCTGTCTTAACACTCTTGGCATTTAGAAACATCCCTTCATTCAGTAGATGTGTATAGAACACATTTCATGCCAAGCACTCTGCTAGGAGCTGAGTATACAGGGAGGAAGGGCATTCCTGCTCTCATGACATTCATGGTCATCTGAAGAAGAGACAAGAAAAGCAAGTCTTACAATTTAGAGTGATGAATTTTGAGATAAGAATATCAGAGGATTTTGCCAGTAAGGTGGATAACACTTAAAACTGAGCAGTAAAAGGAGTCAATAAAAAACCAAAAAAAATCCCAATAAGCCAAATCCTGCAGGATGAGGAGGAGTTAGTCAAGAAGAGAAGATGAGCCCTCCAAGGATAATGAACATCGTTTGTTCAGAGCACTGCAAGTATTTTGTTGGCCGACATATAAAGCTTACAAAGGAGTAGGGAGAGGTCGGCAGGAGACAAGAAGTGAAGGTCCTGCATACACTGGCTGGCTTGTTGATTGGAGAGCTGTGGTAGTATCCCTCTGCTGAGCTCAGGGTGCATTCGTGGAACCCCTCCGACAAATGGCCCATGGTGCAAACAAAGCTGGAACTGGGATGAGAAAAGGTTTGCATTGCCTCGGTCACCCTGGGAAATATAACCAGATCCACCTATTTGTAGGAGCTACTGACATACTGAAGAGTAGATTAAACTGAATTGGAAATAACAGTTTTTATCGTGGTTATCGTGGCTGGCTGGTTCCCTTACATGTTCTAGCATGATGCCAGGTTATTTCCTTTGAACCATCAACTTATGTTGGTAGAATTTAATACACAATATGATGGTCCTAGTTCCTAGTATTGTTCTTCAGTAACAAAGTTGATACTACCAACTACCGGTTAAGCATTTTGGGCTTTGTTTCTCAGTAGTGACAATAAATTTGTGTTGATCCATTGATACCTGTTAGACGGAGCACCTTTGCAGTGTTTGATGTCTTACGCCTGTAGAAGGTGCCCATAGCAGAAAACCCATCCAGCTGGCTCACACTAAGTCAGCTCAGATCCCGTGATTTTGGTCTCATCAATACCGTGCCTCAAATACAGTTAGCTAAACCTTTTGAAACTGTGTGAAAGTGAACTAATTTTATGTTTTTGGCCAGCATTGCTCCTCAACAGCTTCTGACTGACCAACATTTTGAATTAGGAGATGCAGTCCAGCTTTTGTACATAGAGATAGGAAAGTGACATTTATGTTCCATTATTAAAATATTAGGGAGGACAACTAAATATACTAATGTTATCATTGCTCATAGCAGGAAATTAAGATATACTGACTAAAGAAATAGAGGATTATAGGGATTATATGAAAATGTAGTTAAAGAGATGATTACTATAAAAAAAATTGCCAATTATGAGACAAAACACATGTATACACAACGAAACCACAAAAGTGAAAGATTTTTTTTTTTTTTTTTTTTTTTTTGAGACAGAGTCTCACTGTGTTGCCTGGGCTAGAGTGCCGTGGTGTCAGCCTGGCTCACAGCAACCTCAAACTCCTGAACTGAAGCGATCTTTCTGCCTCAGCCTCCCGAGTAGCTGGGACTACAGGCATGCGCCACCATGCCCGGCTAATTTTTTCTATATATATTTAGTTGGCCAATTAATTTATTTCTATTATTATTAGTAGAGACAGGGCCTCGCTCTTGCTCAGGCTGGTTTTGAACTCCTGACCTTGAGCCATCCGCCCGCCTCAGCCTCCCAGAGTGCTAGGATTACAGGCGTGAGCCACCGCGCCTGGCAAGCTCAGGCATCTTTAAACTGGCATCGTGCTCTATTGCAAAGAGCTCAGAACTGTGACAGGTTCTCGTCTGTCACGGGTAATCATGTGGACTGCTCTCTGAACATTATCCCACCTGTGTGATGGGGAAGCTGAAGTAGCTGATTACCTCCCAATCTGGCAGCCTAGAACCTTCAGGAGTCCTCAAAGGTGGTAAGAGTGGGGGTGAGCTGCTTTTAAAATACCAAAAAACTTGTAAATTACTCATTTTGCTTCCCCAGGCTAAGCCTCCAAAAGCCAACAAAAATGCCAAGTTATTGTAACGTTTATTATCTCCTACAGAATGCCCTTTTTCTAAACCAGGGAAACGAACTGTATTTTCATAAATGTAGACAGATTTCTTGATTAATCAAAAATCTTATAAAGCTTGGTGTCTTTGAAGAAGGATCATAAGACAGTTTTGGTGATTAAAAGGAAAAAATTGAGGCCACTGTCTGGCTTCCAACATCTATTTCCAAGGTTGCCTCTATTGTTGAGGTTTTGAAACAAAACAGGCACCAGCCTGGTGCCCAACGACCACCAGGGGGCGAAACAAGCCTTTGCGTGATAGACTTAACCACCCTTTCCACAGCCTGGGTATCTGCAAACCCTTTAAAGCTGGGTGGAAACTGTCTCACCAGAGGCTGGCCCCAGCTTTGCAAGCTGGCATGTGGTGGGGGGCAGGCAGCAGGTAGGGGGGCTGGGTACAAGAAGAGGAGGAATGCCCAACAAGGAGCTCAGATTTCTAGCTAAACAAGAGAAGGATTCAGGAATCGCCAAAAACTAAAACAGAAACTTTTCCTTTGGGATCCTTCATTCTTAGAAGTTGGGGGAAAAGACCCTGTTAACCATCTTCCAAGTGGAAATTTTTCTTCAATTCCTCTCCATCCCCATGAAGGCCTCCTTGTCCTTGGCAAAAGCAAACAGAAGGTCACATGTTGCACTAAGTCATCATCGTAACTGGAATTCAGAGAAGGGATGATTTGTTTCAGCTTTCCTTAAGTGTTGATTCATGCACGTTCCTAAAGTTTTTTTAAATAACATCTTCCAAGTCTGAAAGGAGCCTGAAATAAACATTGCCTTTGAGTAGCTGACCTGCCGGTGGCTTTAAAGCCAAACCTGAAGACTGCCGCCCAAGGAAGAGAGATGAAAGCAAAAGGAACTGCCCAGGGAGAACCGGAAGGGGAGGGGCAGGGAACCAGATGTGAGAAGTCTTACCCAGAGCACCAGTGTATTCATTAGGCGATCAATGCTCGTTCTTTTGAACTTTGTCCTGCCGCTGTTCTGCATCAGCTTAGTGTCGGGACCTAGAAAAGAATGAGGAGGGCTAGGAAAACCAAATAACAAATCCATCTCTAGGCTTCTCCCCTGATCCCCAGACTGCAGGACATCAGGGTGGAACAGAGACACTGGCTGGACAAGAGGCTTATATTCAGGGCTGGAGATACTCCTGAGGGAGGGCTGGCTGAGTCACTAATACTTACCCTTCTTGCTTCGGATGCTAGGAGGCTCACCTGCAAAGATGACCAGCCCGAAGCACCACTCGGTGTTTCGCAGCACACAGCCCCGCAGCAGCATGTTCTGGTTGCTCAGGGGAAACTTGTTTTCCTTCCAGTAGAGGGTTCCACTGAATTTGTCCAGCTTGTTGTTGGGAGGTTCACAGATGACTTCACCTGAATGGGAGACAAGAGTCCCACTGCTCAAGGTCCAGTCTGCAGCCTGACCACAAGACAATGAAACAGAGAGAAAGCAGCCGAGGGAGAGGACGCAAGGACACGGGCCATTCACACTGCCTGTGGGAGCAGGAACTGTTGCAATCTTTCAGGAAAAGAACGAGGCAGCACGAACTAATACGTTTGCATAAACGTGTAAAAGCGTGGATGAATACACGCTGAACTGTCAGTTAGCACGGCTACCTAAGTAGGGTAGAAGTGGCGGGAAGGAGGGGCTATTAACTTTTTATTAAACACTCTGTATACAGTTTGTCTTATTATAGGGAGCATATATCATTATTCTGAGCTAATAATCAAAAAGAATAAGCTGAATTTCTCTCAACAAGCACAGCAAGTGGGGAGCTATGAGCCACGAATCTCCCTTGAAATAATCATCAACTCAAAACCACACAGTAGCCACCTGCCATCCCCAACACTCCCCTCCCCGCACAGAAGTCCACAGAGTTGGAAAACCATAGCAACAAGAAGCCAAAAGGAAAAGGTACAATTTATACCCCAAAACCTAACCCAACTCCTCTACCTAAGACCTCCTTTAGGCTGGGCGCGGTGGCTCATGCCTGCAATCCTAGCACTCTGGGAGGCCGAGGTGGGCGGATCGCTCAAGGTCAGGAGTTCGAAACCAGCCTGAGCAAGAGCGAGACCCCGTCTCTACTATAAATAAAAAGAAATTAATTGGCCAATTAAAAATATATACAAAAAATTAGCCGGGCATGGTGGCATGTGCCTGTAGTCCCAGCTACTTGGGAGGCTGAGGCAGAAGGATCACTGAGCCCAGGAGTTTGACGTTGCTGTGAGCTAGGCTGACGCCACGGCACTCACTCTAGCCCAGGCAACAGAGTGAGACTCTGTCTCAAAAAAAAAAAGACCACCTTTACCTGAAGATTGCTTCTCCAAGGTTACTCACCATCGAACTTGGCCAGCTTACTGATGTCGCCCAATTCCGAGGTGACAGGAATCGCCTGACGTACTTTCATGTTGGTCTCTCTGGAAGGACAATATCCCTGAGTCCTGGCTCCCTCCCCTTCCTCTAGATTCTACCAGGGGACACCCAATCACAGGACATAACTGCTTAGCCCAGCAAATACTGGGTGGGTAATACTGCCACACATCCTAAGCCTTTCTTACCCCTAAATTTCCCAAATGTAGACAGAGCCCACACCTGGGAACCTCTTTCAAAGGCAGTCTTTTTACCCACAAGGAGACAGAAGGAGAGGTCTCACACTGAGCATGCCACCTACCCGTCGAGTTCTGCTGTCTCTATGTAACACAGCCCATGGGGCTCGCTGCTGGAAAGGAGGAGGAGATCCGCCTAGAGAGAAAACCTAATGAGAAGTCCAAATACCCAAACCTCCGGCCCTAATGCGCTCTTTGATGATCTCTCCTTCTGCTAAGCATTTTTAGTTTGCTTAGTTCTAAGCATATGAATGGCCAGGCCCAGGCAGGTTAACATGACACAGAAGCCCCCCACTCAAGAAAGTTTCCTTCCATGGGTGTTTAAGAGGAAACAGTAAATCAGGAAAGACTCATCCCTTTCTGCCAAAGAGGAGGAAGACCCTACAGGCCTACAGGGGCACTGTCCCTTACCGCCACAAACTGGTTATTTTCTAGCTTGATAATATCACCAACACAGACATTCATCCACTGCTCTTGCTGGAGGCTGAGGCAATGAGAAGACAGTGAAGAGGCTGTCAGTAGCTAGAGAGGTTCCCAGAGGACCCCCTTCCTCCTGAGCCCTTGTCTCCAACAGGCACTCACATTCCATTGATCAGCACCTGAGACTGACGGTTATTCACCTGGTTATCACTCTTGTGGCGGAACTGAAAACAAGAAAACTGAGAAAGGTAAGAAACTTTCTCCTGCTTCAAGGGACTTACATGATCAATAGAACTCAGCATGCTAAGTAACACCTTGTATACCCCCATTCACAGACCAACTCTCCCCCTAACTCTTCCTCCCCACCGTCAGCAAAGACAACATGGACCTAGCTGGACCCGGTAAGGGATGTCAAAGTCACCAAAAAATTATGCTGAGTTGAGCTGTCTGTGAGTTGGGGTTGGGGGTGGGGCAAATGGGGAAAAGTAGAAGAATGAAAACAACTCACATAGTCATCGGTGGCATCTTTAACAGCTGTGATGGTAAGGACAAGAACCAAAGGCACAATGGTGGTGAACCAGGACAGGGAAGAGATCTGTGGGATCAACTGAAAAGAGGAAAGAGAAGCATGCCTCTGAGGCCCCACATGATGCCTTCTTCCCCCTAGACCTTCTCCTTCCTTGGCTTTATTCAGCTTTGTGGGTTGCAAAGGATCTATTACAGGTCACTCACCTGCAGAATGAGAAGGAACAGGAAGTAGGTATTGGCAACTTCCTGGAACTGCTCAAAGAGGTTGACAGGCAGGAAGGTGAGAATATTGTACTTGGAAGTCTTGATGCAGTTACTCTGTGGCAATGTGGGAGAAGATAATGAGGCAGCCTCCAACCCCAACCCAGAGCCAGATTGAGGCTGCCTCCTCCATCTTTACACTTCCCCAAACCTTTGCCCTAAAAACCTGCAAACACCAGGTGTAGGAAGGGGAAAAGAGGAGAGATGAGAGTTTCATGGGGTCACCGACAGGTGAAGGCATGAAAAATTCAGCACAGCAGCAAATGGAGAATGGCCGAGAAAGGTGTCTTCCCCTGCCCCCAGCACTCTTTCCAGTCGGCTCTCATTCCCAGCCTAGGATGTCCCTGCACCTCTCCCCTCTCCAACTCAGTATGCTCCAACACACTTACCGCATACTGGAATTTCTCATTGTATTCTCGGTCATTAGCCCGCGCCCTCCTTTCTTCTTCTGCAACAGAATGATGTTGAAGTCAGGAGGAGCAAACTGAGGCCTGCACCAACACTTTGTGGGGGGTCCCTGGTTCTTTCCACAGAATATAGTTTTAAGGAGTTAGCTCCACACCTGAGGTGTCATTAAATTCTTCCCTCTAGTCTGCCTCTCTCCACCAGCCCGACCACATGGCTCTGCTGGTTACATTCACAGAACAGGACGTGTTCTCTTTTCCTCACCACCAACCTTCAAGGTCTTCCACTGGGAGCACTCAGTTTCTCTCCCTCACCCCTCTGGAGGAATCTTAGCCATTAATGGTCTTGGGGATCCGCAGACTCTTTTGCTGCTATTAATTCATCCGCTGTCATAATCAAGGAGTAGCACTGGAGACACAAAGCTTCCCTCCCGCCGAGGACCACTGCAGATCCAGCCATGGTACTGCTCTCCCCCAATCCAGGGGGTAGGGGAGGTGGCAAGGAGGGTCACCGTGCCCTGGAGCTGCTCTGCGGCAGCATCCCAGCCCCACGTGCAGTCCCCCCTACAGGAGCCTCTGCTTGTCACATGTCACCAGCAGCAGCTTCTGACTGGCCCACAATGACATCACCTTATTTCAAAGCTCATCTTCAAGTAGAAGTGGGGGGGGGGGTCAGGGATATGGGTCATGTAGAACGAGACAGAGAGGGAGGAAGGAGGAATGAAATATAACTGAAACAGTTGCTCTCTAACTAACCTTTCTTGTACCATCTGCACACATTTCCCTTAAAGGGCTCACTCATGTGTCACTCAGTTAGTGACACCTTTCTAGCTACACCTATCCTGAACCTCCACCGGTCTGGGACTGCAGGCACCAAGTTCAAGTCCCAAAACAAGGGGCTGTCCTATGAAGCTCCTCTCCTGGGGGTCACCGTGACCTCAGGCTCTAAAAGGGGGTAACTTACTTAGACAGTCAACACAATGCCTTAAACCTGTCCAAAGACTGCATACCAGACCCCTCAACACCAGCCCTCAAGACCCCTGCAGAGCACAGTGCAGTAACAAAACCCCAGGCCATAGTGTCCTCTGCCTCTGAGCCACTTTACTCCAGAAACTTCCCTAGACAGGCCCCCTTGGGACTTCCCTAGAGAGTCCGCTGCGCAATCACCAAAGACCATGCAAAGAAAGCAGGCAAGGACTGGACCCTTCGGAGCCAGGATCTCTGGGTCTGGGAGAAGGATCAGGGAAGGTTGGGGAAAGCTGCGAATAAGTGAATGTGGGGATTGGAGGGGAGAAATAACTGACGCAGGAGAGCGGCCAGGCGCTGCCTCCCGTTACCTGTCCCCCAAGAGGGCTTCTTTCGGCTCCAAGAGGGAGGCGCCCCAGCCCGGACCCACTTCTCAGGCATCTCCTTGGGGACCGTCATGATCCCGGTTTGAGCGGGGGAGAGCAGACGGTCTGTCCTTGGCCTCAGCGGCGCCGACGGGGCGGACCCCCAGGGAGGTGAAGAAGCTGTCGCCGCTCAGAGGGGAGCCCCGGCCAACGGGCGCACGCCCCATCCGCAGCCCAGGCCATCCTCTCGGTCGCCTGCGCTCGGGGACGCCCCGAGCTCAGCCGCTGCGCCGCAGCCACCACCGCCCCCAATGCCCCCGGCGGACGCCAGCGTGCGCAGAGTGGCCCGGGACGCGGTGAGCACGCCCGGGGCTCCGCCCCCGCCCGCTCCCCCAGCTGCAGGGGCAGCGCCTGCCAGCGCGCCGCGTAGGCGAAAACCAGCGCGCAGGCCCCGCCCCCCAGCCACCCCCGGGCCGGGCCAATGCGGGCGAGCGGACTGCCAGCGTTGTCGCGGGCAACCGCTTTCATCCCCCCTACCCCGCCCGCGGGAAAACGAGGAGAGCGAGGTGGATGGAAAAATGAGAGCAGAAAGGAGGTGAGAGGACGAGGAGAGTTGAGAGCACAGCTCCCTAGGCCAGAGAGCAGGAGCTGCAGGTGCCCCAAGAGTGCAGGTGCTTCGGTGCGAGCTGGTGCTCAGCCTCGCCACAGCAGAGAACCCAGCTCTGGGATCAAGCAGAAGAATTCGGTTTCCTAGGCTACCCTCAAGAGGGGTAGGGGTTTTAATCTAAACGACCGGTACCAGTTGTCCCTTTTCCCTTTGCTTCCCGAGCCATAACAACACAAACTCTTGATGGTCCCAGGGATCCCCTCTCCTTGCCTATCTTACCTGGGGGGCGCTTTTTTGCACACAGTGCCATCTCACCCAGCAAGGTCCCAGCAATCCCATGGGAGTCCCTGCAGGAAGGTGACAGATGAGTGAGGTCAGGAAACTCAGGGTAACCCTTCATTCCCTTCATCAGACGCCTTCTGAATGTTCTCTTCTCCAGCTCTGACCCTGCCCCTCCCCCAGCCTTCTCCCACCAGCTCCACCAACACTCTCTTCTCCTACTGCCCTGATGGGTCTCTGAGAAAGAAGAGGGGACTGCACGCAGCCTCCCATCATGCATCCGCCTTGGATAACATGGGGAGACTGAGAGTTTACAGGAGCCAAGGCCTGCAGGGAAAGGGAGCAGGGAGAACAGGCCAGATATGGAAGAGGGACATAGCTCTCAAGGCATCCATCCCAGGGACAATGGATGTTCCCATGTGCCTTCCTGGTGGCAATGACCGGTGCCTGTGCTTACTAGAAAGCAGAATTTCCCCCAAAGGGTGGGGTGGAGGGACTATAAGTCAGGAAACACCTGGCAGGGCATCAGGAAACAGAGTGGGCAGGCTCCACACTTCTCGAAATGCTTATAATTCCCCCATCCCCCTCATTACTGGGGCTTCCATTATCACCTCCTCCAGGGGAGCTCACATTAAAGGCATGGCCTTCACTTCCTGCACAGACAGTCCCCAAACCACTTCCTCTCAGTCTGGCCCAGCACCTTTCTGGGCCAGCAGAGGGGTCTTTCCACCCCTGGCAGGGAGTTTGTCTCTCCCTCTCTCCCATCCCAAGCCTAGTCCGATCAGTATGGCACTGGGTGTAGACTCAGGTAGCATCACTCACACAGGCCTCTGCTTCCTTCCACAGGTCTTTTTTTCCTCCTAGATAGGTATGAGGCCTGGCCTACAAGACAGGGTCACAGAGCTTCATCCCTATTCCCCAGCCTGGCCCAAAGGAAGCTGCCAGACTGTCACCTCCTCCTTCTCTGTCCGGGTGGAGGGCCTTTCACCTCTTCCTCCCCCTTGGTTCCCCTGCCTCCAGCTTACTAGGCACACCCCACCAGCCTGTCAGCCCAAGAGATACTAATTGCCTGTCTGCCCAACCTCTATAATTACAGACTCTGGCCACGGCTCAGTCACCCACACCAGTTCTCCCTTCCCTAGCTCAGACTCCCTCCCTGACCCCAGATCAGGCAATCCTGAAAGCCAGAAGTCCTTTTCATCCCTGACCTTCCCCACTATGGCAGGCAAGGGTGCCTGGCTCAGGAAGAAAAAATCTCATCCACATTTTAGAGATGCCAAGCCCTCCTCCACGGCCTCTAGCCAGGGTCTCCACCCAGTCTAGAGTATGAGTCATGGGAGGGTGGGTGTGGAGGGAGAGGTTAAAGGAAAGGATGCAAGGGTGGGCATCACAGGTTCCAAAGCCAGCCCCACCCTTGGGGAGGGAGGCAACCAAGAAACACTATCAGCCAGAGGACTTGGGTTTGAGTCCTATGAAAGAGTTAATGAAGGAGCTGCATGCCATCAGGAGTGAGGAATCTGGACACCAACCAGGAAAGTTGTTTTACCTCTAAGACCCTGGGGAGACTGAAAGCAGGCTTGGCCCAGGGCTCGTCCCCTGCGGGGGGGGGGGCATAAAAGGGAAGGGAGGCCTGGGAACAGGGACCCCCTCTCACTTCTCCTTCCCAGTCTCACACAGCCTGGGTTTTCTGAACAGGTCAGGCCCATCAGCCACGTCGCCCTGCCCCGTCACCCTGCCCCAGCCCCCTCTGCGGCCACATTTGGGATAAAAATAGCCAGCCCTGGGAAGGAGGCAATGCTCCATGAAGGAAAACGGCTCAGCTTTCTATAGGTCTGGTCCCTACTCCCTCCAACCAAGAGCCCCGAGGCCTGACCCCCTCTTTCAGAGGAGGCTAGTAGGTCAGGAAAACAGGAGGAAATTGAATCCAAAACCCCCCAGCTCACTTACAACCAACACCAGCTCCAGCCACCTCCATCACCAAGGACAGAACTCAGGACTCACTCCACAGCTCTGAGCTCCCAAAGCTACCTCTCTTCCTGGCACCCTTGGTTTTCCTAAGGCACAGAGACCTCCACCTTCCAGAGACAAAGCCTACCAGCCTCAAACTCCGTTCTCCGGGCACCTAAATCCTAGGACCCCGATCACTCCTCTCACCCCCACAACTCTCTAGGCGGTTCTCCCCTCTCTGATTTTTCCATAAGCTGCTCCTTGGCACTCCCCGCCCCTTTCGTGCTTTCCACGCGCCCGTCAGCACCCCATCCTCCCATCCTGCGGACAGCCTCCCGGTCTCCCCCATCCTCAGGCACCCCGACATCCCCTTCTCGCCAATCATCCACTTCCCCGGCTCCGTCTCAGCGCAGCTCCCGACTCCCGCTCCCCAGTCCGCCCCCGTCCACACCCCACTCCCGGGCCCCTCCAGCCCCAAGTCGCATCTCCCTCTGCCCTCCCGGCCCCGCGCCCCGAGGCTGCCCCCACCTCGCCTCGCCTCACCTCAGCTCTCAGCGCTCGGCGCCCGCCCCGGCGCCCCTGTCCTGCCCATGCCGGGGGCTGGGGCGGGGGGCGCTCGGCTCAGCTCCCCGCGGGCTCCCGCCCCCCAGCTGCAGCCCCGCTCCCCCCGGGGCCTCGGCCCGCTACTTTGTGTCAGTTTCGGCCACGGCGGGGCGGAAGTGACGGAGGTGGCGGTAGAGGGCGGGGGGCGGGAGGGGGTTTTGGGGAGGAGTGAGGGAGAGAGGAGGAGGGCGCCGCCATCTTTGTGCGGGGCAAGGGGAGGGTCTTAACCCTTCCGAGGCTTAGCATTGCCAGGCCGGTCCCCTCCCACACACATACACATCCATTCCGCATCTATAAAAAAAAATTAGGAAAATTCAGGAGGCTAATAGCTCTGAGGATTTTTTTTTTTAATTTGGAAGAAAGGGAATAGAACACTGCCTTCTCTGCAAAAAAGCATCTTCTGCAGGGAGGGGCGTGAAAGCTGGAAAAGTGGTGAACAACGAGAATTTTCCTCGGCGTCAGTTTCCTCTTGGTCCCCGACTCATGCTCCTCAGAGCCGTCCGCCCTCCGTTCCTTCACCTCCTCTCCTGGCCCTGGCTTATCTCACTGTATCTCATCCTCTCCTTGAATGATACAGCCCCGGAATGCATGGGTATCGGGTTGTGCCTCAGTTTCTCCGCCTTGCCCTCTCAGTCTCCAGATGCGGGAAGGGCTGTGCGCCGCAGCGCTCCCGCTCTCCACCCCCACCACGCCCCCGGGTGGAGGCAGCGTCCCCATCCCTAAGCACCGTCTGGGGCGGCGGCGTCTCGGGAGGCGCCCCTGCGAGGGTGAAGGCGGGCGGCGCCGGTGGGGAGAGCTGGAGGTCGGCAGTTGTGACCCCGCGTTGAAGGGAAGTCCTCAGCGGTAGGCTCCCCAGCGCCACTCGGGATGGTTGGCCCCTCCACCCCGTAGATGCCCAGAGCCTTCCCTACCCAGCATCCCGCTGCACACCCTCTGGCGGCTACTTTGAGCAACTACGTTCTTAGAAGGTCTGAGAGTCAGAAAACCGGCTTGGAGGAGGAAGAAATGAGGAGCCTGAGTCCCCGGGGCCTGATCCTCCTCCAGCTCTCTCTGTCCAAGATCCTTTCTAGTTTAGGAGGAAGGGATGTCTAGATGGGTAAACAGAGAAACTTCCCAGGGTCTGGCATATTACTAAAGAGAAAGAATGTCTGTCTTGCTACCAGGCGGGGTCGGTGGCTCTGTCCAGAATCCGCGAGTGCAGAGAGGGCTGTGGTTATCATAGTTTACACTCCAGCATCTGAGCTGAGGCAGGAGTCCCCAACTCTGAGGCTTTGTGTTGGGCAGACTCGAGATTCTGAGCTGGCTCCGACTCCTCAGGGTGGTGCAGAGCCACCAGCAGCTGGTATGTGGCTGTGCCAAGGATGGCCCCCATCATAGGGGCCACCACAGGCACCCACCACCAGCCATTACCAGCACTGCAAGAGAAGGACAAAAGAGAGGTGTCAGGGCTGACTCCCTTAGCTTCCTCCTCTCTAAGGACTGGGGGCAGTAACAGGAGAGCTCCCTAAAGTGGTTCCTGGGGTGATGGTCACCAGGAAGAGCATTGTCTTGACACCAAAGTGTAGCAATTAGAGAGGAGGTAATGCCAGGAGACCTTGGTCCAGCCTTTTGCCTTAGGGAATTATCTGAATATACTCATTTTGGTGATGAGGTCACTAGGGCCCAAAGAGGTAATATGATGTGCCTAAGAATACAACCTCTAAATCTTACTGTTTCAGTGAAAAGGGAGGAGGGAGGCAAGGGAAAAAGGGGAGAACATGTGGCTTGGAGAAGGGACACTGTCCTAAGAGGCCAAGAGAACTGTTTAAAAGAAGAATGCTGGGGACTCAGACAAAGAGACCTTAGCAGAGGAGAGCGAGTAAAGGACAGCACCAGGGAGGCCGTCTCCCACCTGAAGACTTCAGGGCCCCAGCCAGCCATGTAGGTGAAGAGCCGTGGGCCCAGGTCCCGGGCAGGGTTGATTGGGAACCCGCAGTTGGCACCCATGGATAGCCCGATGACCAGGACCAGCAGCCCCGCCACCACAGGCTCCAGACCTGCAGGGACTCCCTTGTTCCGTCTGTCCAGGATGGCCAAGAGCCCCACAATCAGGATCCCAGTGCCCAGAACCTTGGAGTCAACAGAGACAAAGGGATCTCCATCAGGAGCCAGGCGCTCCATCTGCCCTTTCTCACCAAAACACTCCTCGCCACCATCTGACATCTGGCTTAGTTCAACATAGGCAGCTGGGGTGGGGAGGAGGGTGCCAAGATAGGGCCAACCACACACCCCACCGAGACTGAACAAGAGGCTGGGGTCCCAAGGGACAGGGCAAAGTTTGGGTCTCCCAGGTTCCACCATCACACGTACCTGATCCAGGAAGCCATTGTTCAGGGACAGATAGGAGGCAGGATAGGTGGCAAAGATGGAGGCTGTCTCCTTGGGGCCAGTCACTGTCAGGTTCCCACCTGTATAATTCTGTAGGGCATCTGTGGAGGAGGGGGACACCCAGGGTTTCCATCTTTGTTCATCCAAAACCGTTCTGAGGCACCTCCGCCCACACACAGGTGCCCCTAACTCTGTTCCTTCTCTTACCATAGTAGAGAATATAGGTGGCTCCCGAGGCACAGAAAGAAGACAGCAGCTGCACCAAGCAGTAAATGGGGAGCTTTGCCCAGGGGAGGCGTCCCAGGAGGCACATGGCCAGGGAGAAGGCTGGATTCAGGTGGGCCCCTTTAACGATCAAGTAAAGAAAACCAGCATCCATTAATTGTTGTTGCCAGGCACTGTCACCAAGCAACACTACTACGCCTTCCTACAATCCTTAAGAAAGATAATATTATTCCCATCACATAGCTTAGGAAACTGAGGCTCAGGGACGTTAAGTGACTTATCAGGATCACACAGTGAGGCCAAGATGTGAACCTGGGTCTATCTGCTCACTCTAGCTAGGTGCGTTGACACAGTGTGTATCTGAGGGACAAGAGGACAAGGTCCTGAGCAGAGATGAGCCCCAGAGGGCTTCAGGTGGGGCACAAGAAGAGAGCATCTACCCTCCATGCCCTGCCATAGGTTTCTGTCTGGGATTAGCACAAGGAAGGAAAATGGAGAGATACAGAAAGGGGAGAGGCTGGATGGGGCCAAAGGCTTATCTCAGTCCAGGGCACTGGTCAAGCTCAAGGCGATAATGTCCATGACTCACCAAAGGACCTGCCTTTTCAGCATCCACAGCCACCCACATTTGTATGCACACCCCACCGTCCTCACCTGAGACATTACCACCCACGTAGATGGCTATTGTAACAGCCAAAGAGCCAGCCAGAAACATGGTGAAGAAGTTGCCTTTGGTTTCTCCACTGGTGACAGCCTGGGCCACAGCCCCTTGAGTGAGAAGCTGCCGGGAAGAGGAGAAATGAGGAACAGGGAGCCCCGGGGACCACCGGCTGGGGGGAGGTTGGGAAGGCTAGAGATGTGGCTGAAAGAGATGGACGGACCTGAGGGACTGCAAGGAAAGGAGAGAGGCAGAGAGAAGGAAGGGAAAAGAAATGGGAGAAGCAGAGGAAGAAGAAAGGGAAGGAAGGAAAGGGACAGGAATAAAAATGATGAAGTAGGAGAGGAAAGGAGAGAGATTAGGAGAGAAAAGAGGAGGAAAAAGAGAAGTGACTGAGAGCCGAGAGGAAGTGGGACAGCAGGAGAAAGAGATAAGGACACCAGAAGGAGCCAGAAATCATTGCCCACCTCCCTTCTTTCCTTCCCCCAACTACCCTGCCTACCATGAGCACAAACACACCCAGAAACTCTGCCAGGCACTGTCGGGCCAGGAGGCTGCGGATCCGGAGTTGTCCCCTGATTTTGGCCAGGGGCTGCTCCAAGGCCATGGTGGTGACACCCTTTCGCTGGTCACTGCTCCCTCCGTCTGCATAGGGACACTGCTACTACACAGCTACTGTGTGCTGGGGGGAAAGATAAGGAAGAGACTTTAAAACCAATTAGCTCAGCTCCTGAACAGCAGCTAGCGTCTCTGCACGTGTGTAGGCTAGGAAAGATACAGATTACAGGAGAATGTTCATGAGCAGATCGTGTACACAATCAGAGCCTGGAGTTTGCCCAAGCTCTGTCTCTTCTGTCCTTCATCCCCACTCCCACAGGACTAACCTCCCCTACGCTGACAGACTGAGGGGAGTCCCTTGCTTCATATATTTAATATGTTAGTTCTCTCGGTCCTGAAAACAACTCTGTAAAATAATACTATTGCTTCCGTTCTGCAGATGAGGATACTGAGCCTTAGAATTCCCCAAGATCACATAGTTAGTTCATGACTGAGTGAATTCAAATCCACAATGCCTCTCATCTGGAACGTGAAACCTTTCCCCAGACCATTTGGATGCTTGGAGAACTCAATAGGCATCCAGAGAGACTGGGCTGAAGACCACAGATGGGGGGAATGAAACCCCACACTGAACATGTGTACTTCCTTCATGCTGAGGTTCACGTTGCTTAGACAAGGCTCTATCTGTGTGTCTCCTGCCATGGCATGAGATGAGGCCCTCACACCCATGCCGAGCCCCACCTGCTCTTCTCTGAATACCCACCACTATTATTCTGCATGACACATAGCTGCATCCTACTTCTTCATAGCTCAAGCCTCCAATTACATTCATTCAACAACGAATCTACCTGAAGACACTGGAGGAAGTGGTGAATAAAACAATCTCTACCCTCCTAGAGCTTATGTTCCAGGAGGAGCTTAACACAGGCAATATACAAATTGTTAAAATATTGTATACTGTTTATGAGATTCTTGGAGGCTGGTACCATGATTTACATAATCCCGTGGGCTCTAGCACAGTCCTGGCACATCTGTGTGCAATAATACTTCTTTACTTGGTTTAATGGATACTATAGTGCTCCCTCCACATCCCCTCTTGGGAGCCAATGCATCTATTCCCTAGCTTCTGGAAATATCAGCTGCTGATACCACACAGCTGCCTCCCTCATTGGGCAACGACCTTTGAGGCAGGAAACTGCCTCACCCAGGGTTATATACCCTCCTATGAGGCCCACGCCCAATGACAGTACAGGGATACGAAGGCCTGGCCTCTTTGCCTCAATCTGGGACAACTCTGAAGGGCTGTTCCAGCCCCCAGAGTTTTCTGTAAGACCAAGTTTAGGCCTCCCTTCTACCTTCAGTGTGTGTCAGTTTCTCGTTATGCTTAATCCTGCTTTCCTCTCTTCCTTACATGTGTATTTCCCAAGAGTGTTAGCACTGCCAAATAAACGTTGTATCTCTTCATCTTGGTCTTTTTCCAGGAAACCCAATTTAAGATGGTTGGTATCAGGAGCGGTCCTGGCAAGCATACTCTAAAATGGGATTTGTATAATAGATTATTCACTGGTGGCTGAAAATAAGGACTATATCATGATGGTAGGTGGAGCAAGGATAATCTCTAGCATGCTGTAGTGATGCAGTTCTTTAAATTGTCAGCAGCAGTAAATTGGAAGGGGTTACTGGTGGAAAGGATACACACTAGTGCAGTATCTCCAAGAGGTGTGCACTCGAGAGGTATGAGGGGAATGGTAACTATAAATTCCATAGAATTAATTGCTAAGTCAAGGCAGATTATGAAAGCCATTGGGCCTCCTTAACAGAATTTAAGGCAACCCCAATTTCTTCCATCTCGTGGGCATCAGAGCAGAGGACCAGCTCCAGTTTTAATTGTATGAGTAGCAGAACTTTAGAGAAGGTTATATTCTCAGCCCCAGTAGATCTCTCATGGCAAGGTTAGGGCCCCAAAGGATAAAGGTAGGATCCTGAGACTTGGGATAGGAACATCTAGGTAAGTGCAACTGAGAATCTTGAGTCCCCGGATTCCTCTGAGCCCTCTGAGCTTGTGGAATTGGCTCACTCTTCACTTGCAAAAAGGTCATACAAAGGCTTCAGACAAGGAAGGTGCTTTACAAGACATACGCATTCCCTCCAGAATCTATCTCTACCTTCTCTCTTTGGCAACAAGACAAATAATAAGGATCAAATTCTAGCAGAGACCCAGAGAAATTGTTCTGGCCTACTAAGAGAAAAGAGGGAATATATATGGTAAAGGCACTTCAGGACCTGGCGAGTATGTACCTGCAGAATTTGGTAGAATTATACATGGAACTGGATACTGAGAATGCTGGATCAAGGGAAGTGGAACATAAAGTTAGATATGGAAGAATTCATTGATATGGGAGTGCTCTCTTGTGCCATAGGATTTAACATCCTGGCAAGATCCCTGGGATATGGCATGAATACACTCCTAGGGTGGTTCTAGAAAGCTTGGGGAAAATGATGGCCCACACTAAGAAAAGTAAAAATGCCAGAACTGGTCATTTATGTTGGTGACCATTATCAAAGAAAAGGAAATATTCAGACCTTTTGAGGATTTTTGAACAAAGGATCTAAATTCACATTGATGGTTAACAATGCAAAGTTATACCATGGCCTCTTGTTAAAGAAGGAGTATATGGGGTTCAGGTAATAAATGGAGTCCTGGCTCAGGTCTGGTTCATGATACGTTCCCTGGGACCATGGATCTACCCTGTTGTCATTCCCCCATACCCCAACACATAATTGAAGTGGATACCTTTGAAGTTACACAACACTCACATTGGTTTCTTGACTCACGGAGTGATGGAAGCCAGCTGGAAGTCTGAAACTGTCCTACACCAAGATAATAAATAAAACCAATACCATATCCTAGGGAAAATGGAAGAGAATTTGAGTGTAGCCAAAAGTAGAAAAGGCCTCTCTCTGTAGCCACTCTCAAAGAATTAAAGAATACAGGGGAGGTAGCCCCTATCATAACACTAGCGTGGTCCCTGTAAAAACTCGTTAGATCGTGGCAGATGGCAGTGGTCTAACACAAACTTAACCAAATAGTAACCCCAATTACAGTTGCTGTGTCCCATATGGTAACTTTTTTTTTTTTTTTTTGAGACGGAGTCTCACTTTGTTGCCCGGGCTAGAGTGCCGTGGCGTCAGCCTAGCTCACAGCAACCTCAAACTCCTGGGCTCAAGCAATCCTTCTGCCTCATCCTCCCGAGTAGCTGGGACTACAGGCATGCGCCACCATGCCCAGCTAATTT